>PVLA01006008.1:0-100189 GCA_004027455.1 Hydrochoerus hydrochaeris
GAGAGGAGAGAAGATCATTATAACTGGTTCACATGTATGAGGAATGCCATCCAACTGCTTAATGGTTCATGTGCATTTTGCTTATCTAATCAATCAATAAGTTAATATGAACATACGGTTTTCCATATCATTTTGTCCTGAATGCACAGTGACCTGTCCCAAATGGTTTAAAAATCCAATTGACCAGACCTGAACCCTGAATCAGATTGACCATTTCCTGTCTTTTAAATAGCTTAAATTGAGGGTGCTGGGAAACCAAGCAACCAGCTCAACACCCTGCTAAGTGGCTGTGGCCTGGCAAGCTCGGACACCCCAGGGTGAGAACCATCAGCATCTCCTGAGATCTGTACCATATTGGAACTTAGGGTGCTGGGAAACCAAGCAGCCAGCTCATCGCTCTGGTAAGTGGCTGTGAGTCTATTTAAACATCCATCCCCCCCTCGCTCTCCTCTCCCCCCGTTAGCAAGAGGGAGCCAGAGATCTGAGCATCTCTTGCAAGATTGACTACTATGCAATATAGCAAATAAGGAGGATTTTCTTCTACCATCTCTTTGAAGGCAAATATTTTTATCACTGTTTTGCTTTATTCTGATTAACAGTATTGCTCTATTCAATATTCTGTTTTGATAAGTTCTATAATGTTCAGTATTTCCTTTGATTTTGCTATACCTGATTGAAAGAACAACTATTGTGAAGATAGCAAGATATATACTATTGTACCTATTACTGTTATCCTGGTAACCTGCTGTGAAGTTCCATACCAATTTCACTACACTGTCTCAATTGGCTTTGTTCCATCTTGTTCTGCTGTATTTTAATACCTTCAAACTAATAAAAAAATTTTAAAAAACAAATAGCTTAAATTCCACTTTCAAACTAATTCCAGATATAGACAGTCTGTGAAAGAAAAAGAATACTATTTTGAGGTGACCACTTGAGTCACTTATGGTAGAATTTAGACACATCTATTAGATACAGTAATGTTTGGCTTACATTGAAATGTTTAGCTTACATTGAAAATGTTCTTCTCATTAGAAAACAAGATGTCACTGAGAAATAAATAACCAAATATTTTAAAACATAATTGAAGGAAAAATAGTCCTAAGAGAAAGAGCAATAATAACAGTATTATGTGATTTCACGTAAATTCCACTCTCAAACATAGACTTATCTTCCCAGATTTTAGTCATTGTTCTGGTCCCTAAAATCAAACAAAACACAATCTTTTGAACAGTTCTCTGCAACTGCCTGAGAGCTTTAGCATGATAGCGCAAGAGTTAAAACATGTTTTTCTATCATACTATTTAAGTCAAAGTCACTTGACAACAGCAGGTATAGAAGATCCCTTTGACATTTGTGCTATTTATTAAAAGTAGAAGATAGGTTACCCTTCAGATACTAGAAAGATATAACATCCTATCCTCAAAGATGAGAAGCTGAAATTGAGAGAATGCAATATACATCTTGTTAAAATAACACTTCTCTTTCAAATCTCCACACATAATTGGCTTCTTATGTATCTGTTATTACTCTTTTGTAATTTAGCAGTTTACTTTTTGGCTCTTCATTTTTTATGAGGGCTCCTATTTCATGTACAACTTGTATACTATTCTTTTAAAAATCTAACAAGTTAATATGGACTCACCCAAGACTCTAACAGAATGCAGAAGGAAGCGTTTCTGTCCTTATTGAAAAAGAGAGGTAATGCCAAGGGTATTGGAATTCACAAACTATTAAGGTGAATACAGATATGCTTCTCCATACCTCTGGGGTACATTATTTATCATTGTAAAAGAATATCCATTTGGATCCATGGGCATACTAAATATTAAAGCAAAATAGAGGCAAAATGTACTGTACTTTTAAAGAGGATACTAGCTTCATAATTAATGTTTCTATTTCCCATTAACCTGACAAGAGTATTAGTCTTATCAAGTCAAGTTCATTGGATTAAGAAACTCTGTGCAGGTTAGTAAAGCAAGCTCCTGGGTGTCTGAGTCTGTCACAGAAGCATAGCTTTTAGGCACTATGTATGCTTCTTTACCCCTTTCTAGCTGGCAATCTTGCACAGCTCTGTCTCATGGCTGTCATGAATTGAGCCTCTTTTCTATGCCTGTATCTTTTGTCATGATGCTTCTGCCTTGGAGCCAGCTGGCCATTGGCTGAATTCCACAAAATTAAATCTCTCCCCTCTAAGTTGTGGATGGTAGGTGTAGTGCCTCTGCCACGGGAGTAACTTTGAGGTGAAAGGAAAGCAAACATTGTTCTTTCTCTTTTGCAAGGTCCTTGAGAGACACTCAGAGAAACTCAGACAAATGCTGAATCTCATATATAAAGCTGGACCTTAAATTCTATGGTCATCCAAAGTAAAACTGACTCTAAATGTTAATGAGAGTCATTTCCAGATTCTCCTGTTAGGTATTAGCAGCAAAACTCCTAACTCTTTGACCGGACTTTTAATGTCCAGATTCCTTTTCCTTAATAACATATTGTGAATTTTCAATTCACATGTATTATGAAGAATAATGAAAGCCTTATGCAACATAAATTTTTTCATCTAAGAAAAAATTCTATTACTTTACATCACACATGGCTTTCCATATGAATTACTGCATTTGTTTCAAAAATATTTAAAAGTACATCTTTGGAGTTCACTGTATTTGTCATGCTTTTTAGCATTTTCATTTTTATTTTCTGACAATAATAAAACTGCTTAATGTCATTTCAAATTCATCCCTTTCCATATACACGTGTACAAAATTCACTTACATAGTTCAACATTTCCTTTGTTACAGATGATAAACACGCGGATCTCTCCCATAAGGAAAGGAGTTTCTTTCGCAAAACAATCGCATATACTGTTTGATTTTTTTTCTTCACTGATGCATTTGTTTTGTTATTATATCCCGTCAGGTTAGTAATTAGCACACTGCCTCCGAATGCCACAAATGCATTTCTCCTGATTTTGTAAAAGCCCCTTTAACACCTCAAAGCGCGTATTAACTCTGACCAGCAAGAGAGGAAATAAACAGTGCAACAGGAATAACTACAGAGCCAGTGAAGCACCTGACGTGGAAGCATTTCTTTTGTTTAAGGGACTGAATTACATCTGGGCAACTTGTCCCATACAAGTATGTTGCAATCTAGAACCAGTGAGTGTGGGCAAAGTTTGCAATTTTTTTATTTCTATTTTTGAAGAAACAGTTGAATTCACAGTGTTGGTCTTAATTGGAGGATGGGAATTGGCTGAGGAAGAATACTTTCCTTCTTTAAAGAAAAGAACAAAATGATAAAGGTTTAATCCACAAGTTTACCTTAAGTAGGACCAAAGACCAAAGATATAAGTGTAGAAGAAAAAACATGAGGATCTTTTGCCTAGTATTCAGTTTGAGATTATGTTCATTGTAAATTAGAATACAGGAAGGGAGGACTGAGACATCCATATCCCGGGGAAAATTAAGAATAGTGGATATTTTTCCAAAGGGAAAATAATTTCAATAAACAGTTACCAATGTGAAATTATTCTGCAAAATTCTCATACGAAACCTGCTGAATAGGACTTTTAAATTTTTGTTTTAATTTGTAGAGGCCGGTACACAATGAAAATGGAGGACTACTTATTTAAAATTATTAAGAAATCAAAAATGACACAACAGAGGCTTAAACTAAATGGGAGATGAGATGATAGAGAAGGGCGAGGCCTTTCTAAGTTTGGGAACCTGTGTATCTAACACAAGTCTCCAGCTTGAGAATCTGGACTTCCTTCTAAAGGCAGCCCCAGGGCAGCAAGGACTAATGGAGAATGGGGTGCAGTCTGATTCCAGTCCCGGCTCCATTCTGATTCTAACTGTGGCCTTGAACAGATTACCCACCATTATAAGTCTCGGTGTCCTCTCCCATAAAGCAGAGATCATGCTGCATGAACAGCATTTGGCAGAGTCATACCATACAGTACTACATTTGCTGCTTAGCATCACAGCTCAGCATAGGAGCTAAGCAGTTAGTTCCTTGATATTTTCTGTTTCACAAAGTGTGTTCATTTATTTGTTCACTTGAATTTGATTTTCTGTAATGTAGCATGTACTAATAAAGTTCTGACTTTTTTCAATCAAGGGATTACTATGTCCCTCTTTCTTTTGTCTACAAATATTGGTGGAGGGATTTTTATTTTTCAGATACTATTTAGTCATTTGGTGTTAAAAATATGAACAAATAAAAGTTCCTTCTTTTACAGCAATTTTATTCTACTGTGAAAGAAAATGAAGTGAAGAAGTGAAGTATAAACTTGATGATGCTAAGCACCATGGAAGATGTTTCATTAAAGAAGAGAGACTTACAATGCAGAAGTCAGTGATTTTAAATAGAGCCCAAATATTACATAAATTAGGTCCCTTCCTTTGAAATAGTGATATCAAGGGTGACTCGTTTGTACTATGACTTAGATTGAACACAATCATTACTTTGTTTATTTGATTAGTTTTTATTGTGTTTTTTAACTGTCTAAGATAATACTTGTAATGAATAAAAATACTAATAAAACAGGGTTCCACATTATACAATATGAACTGTCTGAGAATAAAAATTTTAAAACTATAAGTATAAAAACATGATGGCAGTGAACAAAGAAGCCCAGTAAGGGTTAAATTACACAGGCCTAAGTGTTTCATTCATACCAAGAGAAGAAGAAAGGCATTTCATAGATGAACCTGAAGCCTCTTGTCTTCTACAAGCTAGGGAGGGATGCATGCTTTACTGAGGGGGTGTGTGTCTGCATCACCTGGTAAACACTGAGCACCTCCAGGGATTGCTTATCTTAGATTCCTCCTGCTTGCCTGGGACATGAAGACATAAAATAGTCAATAAAGAATTATAGGATGAGTAAGTGACTCTTTCAATTCATTTCTCACGGGGTAGAAAGAGCTTCAATAAGGAGGTGTTTCTCATTTCTAAGCAAATTATAATTATTTTTGAAAATTTTGTTATTTCTCTAAGCTCTTCATATACTGAAGAATCTGTATCTACAGTCTCCCAGATTACTAGGGATATTATTTGAGTTCTCCCTCAATAAAAGGAGCTTCTTCTTTAATGTTTTTGCTAGAATCTCTATTTTTTTTTGTTGAAATGTTTTACAATGAATAGGTTATAAAAGGACAGGCTTGTAATTTCACATCAGAGGAAAATAACTTCTAGAAGAATATTAAGATGTTCTAAGTTAGAGATGATTTCATAAATGAGAGAGTAGAGTAATTGCTGTAGTATCCATGGCTTACGGTTGCAAGTTTAGTATACAAATTTCATTTTGTATTACTGGTGGGTTATGAAAAACTGTTTTATACTCACTTACACTGAATCTCCATATGTATGCACTGTGATCTAATTTTTTGTACCGTAGCTGATGGTGTTGAACCAAATACAAAGTATCCTTTCACTCTACATAACTCCAAGTTCTTATTGAAGTTCAGCCAAAGTAATAAGATAACATATTCAAAAGGGTTCACATTCTCACAAAAGCAACAGAACAACAACAACAAAAGGAAAAAATCAGGAAACAAGTCTAAAAAAATAACTCAGGGTAAAAATGCTGTTTTGCTGAGATAAATACTATTGACTTTTACTAAAACAGCAGGTCAGCCTTCTGTCATTATGTAGGTAACTAACACAATCTTGGAAACATGTGAACCTGTCATGGCTCTTCACATTTTGTCCAGCAGTTTTATAAGAATTACATAACAAAATGCATGTTTTAGAAATGCTTATTTGTTAAATAATATTTGCATAATTGAGGAACAAATTAAGTTAAATAGATGGATGACATCTTCCAAAAGTGAAGGCAAAGCGACTAAGACAAAATTTGTTTTCTGTATTTGAATTAGCAAATATTGATTTACTTTAATTTTCTCTAAATTTATATGATGTTTGACTTATTAGCAATGGTGGACTGCTTTTAATGTATTAATATTATTGATTATTTACTTTTTTGCAAGCTGTCTCTACTCACTGCTGTCATTCGATCTTTGGTGTCTCTGTCTCTGAAAGCCTACTGGTGCTGTCGGAAGATAGGGGAGTCTCTGAGAGATGAGAGCTGGGAGGAGCTTGTCTGACCATTGGATGTGTAGCTTGGAAGGAAGCTATTGGAAGTCGGTCTCTTATTCTTTCTGTCTTTTACTTTCTACTCATGCGTGGTATTTTGTGATGTCACACATTCCCAGCATGATGGGTTGCCTCATGTCAGGCGGAGAAAGCCTGAGGCCCATCAATCAAGCACTTCAAACTCCAAAACTCTGAGGCAAAGTAAAACTTGTCTCCTGATAAGTTGATTGCATGAGCAGTTACATTAACAGAAAGCTAACTAATACAATGTTTTAGGTTCTGGGCTATGAGATAATGCTATTATCAACATGCTGAAAGTCCTAACCTATGTTCTAGGGGCAGAGACTTGTAACAGGTGAATAAAAGTATAAATTATTAAAATTGAAAATAGTGATGAATGCCATGAAGAGAATAGGACAAGGAGGAAGAAATCTAACAGTATAGTTACTGCAGAGCAATTGATCAAGAAAGGCAATTAAATAGAGGTGACACTTTAGTCAAGACCTACAAGATATGACTCTGGAAGGTATTTGGAGAACTGAAGAATGTTTCCTAGGAGAAGAAGCAAACACCAAAATCCTAGCCTAGGAAAGAACTTAGTGAATTCCAATAGTGAAAAGATCAGGATGATTAGAGCCAAGTGTTCCAGGAAGACAGAATAAGAAGTAATGTTAGAAAGAAAGGCAGAAATTGATTTATAACTATGGAAGCTATGGAGAGAAATCTAGATTCTATGCCAAGTATCATAGAAAAGTACTGATGTCTATTAAGAAAAAAAATGATGTAGTTTTATTTATAGTTTTAACAAAAGAATACCTTATTTCTTCAGGGCAAAGATAGAAACAGAAAAACAAGACCACTGATAATCTGGAAGCAAGTGATGAAATAGCATGCATCATGGTGCTTATGATGTTAACAGAACAGCTGGTAAAATGTACTGCATTATTGTGTTATTTAATATTCTAGTGTTTTAGTATGAGGAAGAGAAAGACAAATTTCTTTGGTGATGTTGGTTATTCTAAAATAACTCATGAAATTCTGTGAAAAAAGAAGAGGTAATATTTTTGGGTCAATCCTTGGCCTCGTTTGAGCAGATATAAAATGTATAACTATTTAAATACCCTTCCCACAGGTGCCAGGGGGAAAAATATTCAATGAATATTTTGATTGGTGGTCATTCCTGAGTTCTGAGGAGAAGTAAGTGGATATATTGTATAAATGCACAAACAGAGGTAACACTCTCAAATCTACCATTTAAAAAGGTAAAAAACAAGAAATGCTTGCATTTACTACTGGAGTGGCCTTACAGTTTTACTAAAATGCTGCACAGCACAGTAACAAACAAACAAAAAATGATAGTTGCAGATTTGGGTGTAAGTCACCAGGCATTGGTAGAATATTTTAAATTACTTGCCTGTTCTTTGTCACAGAGTCACAGAAACTGATAAAGTTGAATGCAAACCTAGACAATTTTGCTTCTAATCCCTCTGCATTAGTGGTTAATTTTAGTGACACTTTTCTTTGAAGAGTTAAAATATTCCAGCTGATGCTTTTCCTATTCCACTGGTGGTCTTGAAACACACACACACAATATGTGTGGTTGCAATAGGCAGCAATGAGGCATTCTATAAGACAAATTTGACCCACTGCAGGATATATACTGATATATTCTGGCCTTTTTAAAGTCAGCAAGCCAACACAACCAGCAAGGACATAAATACACTATGTGACAGCACAATTAATCCTGTGTTACACAATCAATGAGGAACAGTAATGTTTCTTGGGAAATGGAATAGAGTCAAATGAGCCTGAATTTCCCTGAGCACAGATGTTGAGTCGTCATTCGATGAATCCTCCCTGGGGGGAAATGTAACAAATACACGGAACCTCTCAAGGACAGCCAAGGTTGTAAATTGTAGGATATAAAAATAATAATATAAATACTGTGCCAACATTTATAATTTATTTGTTGGACTCAGAAGTAAGAAATAGGGGCTAGCTGGCAGGTTTAATTTGAACTAGTGTTGGCAAATCCATGCTGCATACTAAATCATTGCTTTCTGTGTTTCATTTAGCTTGGAAACATATAATAAAGCTCAAACAAAGGAACTTCCTTTGGACAAATGGAGTTATGGACCCAGATTTTTCTAAGGTGACAAATTTATGGAGGGTTTGTAAATTTCCAATTATTCTTGACTTACAAAGGGAAATTTTAAGCACACAGAATATTGTGTGAAATTATGAAATAAAAAGTCAATTATATTTTAAAACATGCAATATCACAAAGTTTATGTTTTTACTGAAATATGGCACAAGAAACTCAAAATAGCTAAGTGAAGGACACCTCAGCTTTTCACAAGTATAAAAGACACCTTCCATAAGTCAGTTTGTGAGGAAAACAGATTGATTTGAACCCATTGTTCAGAGGTTTCAGTCACTGATCAACTGGCCCAGTTGCTGTGGCCCCTTGGTAAAGCAGCACGTCGTGGCAAAAGTACATAGCAAACTTCTCCTGATGGGAGCAGAAAGTGAAAGAGAAAAAACCAAACCACTGAGTGCCTCGCAATCCCCTTAAAAGCCAGAATCCTCTGCAACTTAAAACATAGCAATTGATCCCCACCTCTCAACAGCCTCTCTCACCAACGCCCATCAAGCTTGGAGTCAAGCACTTAACACGTGGCTTTGGGAGGGCGTTCCAGACCCAAGCTGTAGCCACATGGTTGCGAGACAGCCAGAACTTGTAAAAAGCCTGTAGCTGTTTAGTCCCCACACTGTTACCTGGTTTCAGCAGTGCTTTATTCCCAAGTGGTCTTGGGCAAGTCTTGTAGCCCCCAGGGCCTTCATATGGTTTTAGTCATCCTTGCCACAGCACACTCGCGACAATAAAGTAAGATGTTCAAGAGAAAGTGTGGGGCCTTATGCTCAGCTACCTGCCATTCCTCATGGAGCAGACCGGCAAGCTCTTTCATCTTTAGGTTCCTTGCTTTCTTTATCTTCTCAATGGACATAAGGACAACTTTAAACACCTTTTAGGGATTAATGACAATGTTGTAACACCTGTCCAGTTTAAACACTGCGCCTTCAAGAAAAGTAAGAGCTAAATAACTTTTGGCATTGTAAATCTACTGTTTTTCAAAGATAGTAAACCTTCAGTCAACTTTTTGAATAAAAGCGTTAAGTATGATGAAAGGCTCTACTCTATTTTTATTGATTTTCTATTTTCAACCAGTTTACTGCAGTTTAAAGTTGTTTTCAACATAATTATGAGATAATTAAGGCACAAAAAGACAACTCTTCATGTCAGGTAATGTATTTGAAGGTTGTTCCATTACATATGCAAGCTTTGCAAATGTGGCAACTCTACTCTATGTGCCAAGGGCCACATTTGAGGTCTCTTTGTAGAACTACAAGAGGTGAAGGATGGTTAAGTGAAGGTGAAATGATTAGTTAATGAGCAGAGGGGAGATGGGAGCACAAGAGGTAAGAGGTAAAACTGCAGTATTACTGTTAAGCAATAAAAGCCTCCTGGAAAGTGGTTCTATATACGTTAGAATTTAGTTTTCAGGGTTGGGGCTACAACTCAATTGTAAAGCCTTTGCTCAGCATGTACGAGGCCATGCGTTCAATACCCAGCAATGGAAAAAGGTTAGATTAAAAATGAATGAATTTTGAAGGACTTCAATTAATATGAATACAAAGTGGAACATTACCAAGGGAACACATTTACCCTTGGAATCTCAATAATCATCACCATAAGAGTTCAGTCCCGAGCTAGTATAGTTCACTATCTCTCACTTAGATTGTATGTTTTCTCTCCTAAATTCTAGCTAGCTTACAAAAGGAAGTCTGACCACACTGTTTGACAAAGAAGAGACTTTTAAAAGAATATTAGTCCAGGACACACAGACCAGACAGATCCTTGCATTGGCCCCTGTTCAGTGCCTGTGGATTCTGTAGCCTGGCAAAGGCCAACTACCAACTCCAAGCCAGCTCTGTGTGGCCTCTCATGGCAGCCAGCAGCAGAGATGGCAGCCAGCTAGTGGACTTCACTGTAGACAATGCAAATACTTGGGAGGAGATGGGTAAGGCCACAGGGTTGGCAGAATCAGAAAAATTTATGAACCCAGACTGTAGCTCTAGCCCTTAGAAATATCCACAGGAATTGAAAACTACAAAATCAGTTTGGAGTTTTGCTTCAAAAGTGACTCCTTCGACGGCAAACTAGGGTTAGAAGAGAATCCCAAAGCAATGCCTGCCATAGTGCCAGGAGTGTTTCATCATGCTTTGGGGAAGCGGTTACTTGCTTAAGGTTGGGCCACAGAGCTCCTCTTCAGTGTTTTCAGTGTTCCCTTGGCACAGTGACTGAATGAGAGACAGCCACAAAAGACAGGCACAGAGAGGGTGCTGGCTGGACATGTACCCCTGAGAAGTCTGAAGGACTATACAGCACTGGCTTGAGAAATCAGGTCCTGGCAGTTGTGGTTCGCAGGAGCGGATGAATCCGAAAGTGTTCAGATTAAGGCCAGTGCTGGGTCTGAATTTCTGCTCCACTGCCTGCATCCGGCGCAGATCCCCGGTCAGACTGCTTCTCCCATCTACAGAGGTGAACAAGGATGCACCTCAGCTTGAACAGCTGCTACAGTCATGTTTAGACAAAAACAGAGGCCTCTGCATCAAGAGTACACCTCAAAAAACCTCAGTCCGTAAGAAAGCTGGGTGGAGAAGACTGTGGCTGGCAGCGTTTCAAAGCTGAAAATCATGGAAAGAAGTCAAATATTTTTACTTTTACTTGCTTTTTTCTTTTTTCCTCCTTCCTCCTTTTTTCTCTCTTTCTTTCTTTCTTTCTTTCTTTCTTTCTTTCTTTCTTTCTTTCTTTCTTTTTCTTTCTAATTAGTTTCTTTTTCCTTTTTTCCTTGTTTGATCCTCTCAACTTTATTTTCATTTCTGCAATGTTTATTTTCACTTTTTTACTTGTTTGTTCTTCCTGTTATCTTTAATATTATTAATTTCTTATTAATCCTTAATAGTTTTTAAATTTAATGAGAAAAATTAAAACAAAATTTCATAACAAAATAGAGTAACAAAATAGTTAATAAATTGAGTATTATTATCTTCAAAGTATTTAATCATAATATAAACATGGGCTTAAAAAAATTCTCCAAATGATATTAGCACAAACCTTTCTTTTCAAAGAATGAAGAGAAACTAGCAGAATAACTATCTTGTATTTCATTTTTTCCTTTTTCCTTCCTTCCATTTTCTCTTCCCCAGTCTTAGTTCCTTTTTCCTTTTGAACAATTTCTTCCCATTTCACAATATCTACTGTCCATTTTAAACCTTATTAACCCCTTAAATTTCTCACACCAGGAAGGCAGTACAATTCTTGCACATGTGAGTCTGATTTATTTCACTTATGAGTATGGTCTCTAGTTGCATTCATTCATGTATAAAACTCTCAAGTTTATCCTTCTTTGTGACTGAGTAGTACTTCACTGTGTAAAAAGACTCTTAATTTTTTAAACTCATTCTTTGGTTGATGGGTATTTAGGTTGTTTTCAAGATTTAGCTGTTAAAAAATAGAGGTGCTATAAACTAGGTGCACATAAAGTACTGTGAATTCTAATTATTCTGGGAAGATACCCAGAATGGGAATAGATGGGTCAAATGAGACCTCTAATCATAGTTTTTTGAGGAATCTCCATACACTGCACCAACAGGGGAAGGTTCATTTTTCCCCACAGCCCTGTCAGCATTTGTTATTGTTTGATTTCTTGATGATAGCCATTCTTTCTGGAGTGAGATGGAAACTCAGCATTGTTTGAATTTGCATCCCTCAAATGACCAGTGGTGTTGAACATTTTCACATATATTTATTTGCCACTTGTATTTCTTCATCTGAGAAGTGCTGACTCGTTTCAGACGCCCAGTTTTGGACTGGGTCTTTGAATTTTGGGGGCCACATTTTTTTCAGTTCTTTATATGTTCTAGTCTTTTGTTGGAGGAACAACAAGTTAAATTTTTCCTCACTCTGTGCAGTGTTGTTCCATTTTGATGAGCAAAAGCTTTTTAGTAAGATGAGCTCAGGTGTTGATTCTTTGAAATATTTCCCATGCTGTCTGGATTTTGTTCATGAATTCTCTGCCTACACCTGTGTCTTCAAGATTTCTATCTGCTTTTCCTTCCAGTAGATTTAGTGTTTCTGTTTTAATATTTAGGTCTTTGATCATTTTGATTTTAATTTAATTCATGATGAAAGACATGAGTCTAGTTTCAGTGTTTGGCATGTGGAGAGCCAGTTTTGCCAGGCATTTTGGAGACTATCTTTATAACAGTGAAAACATTTGGCCTCTTTGTCAAACATAAGGTAGTGGAGTGTGTTTGGAGCTGTGTCTGCATCTTTTAATCTGTCACACTGACCCTTAGGTCTGTCTTTTTGCCAATAACATGATGATTTTATCACAGTAGTTTTGTAGTATAATTTCAAATCAAGGATTGTGATGCTCTCTGCCTTGTCTTTGTTGCTAAGGCTTGCTTTTTCTACTCTTAGTCTCTTCTGGTTCCAAATACATTTCAGGATTGTTTTCTGTGGTTCTTTGAGTTAGTGTTAATGGTATTCTGATCAGGATTGCATTAAATCTGTGTAACAATTTTGGGAGTATAACAATTTTCATTATGTTGGTTCTTCCTGTGAGTAATGAGTAATGGTTATCTTTCCATTTGGATCTCCTTTTTCAGAATTGCAATTTTTAGTGTATAGCTCTTTTACTTCCTTGGTTAGATTGCTTCCTAAGTGCTTCATTTTTGGGGGATGTGACTGTGGGGGGTATAGTTTCCCTAATTTCTCTCTCGGTTAATTTGTTGTTTACATAGAGGAACACTATTGATTTTTGAGTGTCGACTTTCTATCCAGCCACAAGACTGAATCTGGTTGTTAGATCCAGAATTCTTTTGGTGTAGTTTTTGAGGTCTTCTATGTAGAATATCATGTCATGTGAAAATCTTGATAATTTAACTTCCTCCTTTCCTATTCTTATCCCTTTTATTTCTTTCATTTTTCTAATTGCCTTGGTTATTATTTCCAGAACTACATTAAATAGAAGTGGTGATAGTGGACATACTTGTCCTGTTCCTGATTTTCTAGTGAAAGCTTTCAGTTTTTGACTATTTCATGTGATGCTGGCTATTGGTTTGTCATACATGGCATTTATGATTGAGCTAAAGACAATTTATTCCAGTTTTCTGTAGGGTTTGTATCATGAATGGAAGTTGGACATTGTCAAATGTTTTTTATTTATCTATTGAGATGATCATATGATTTTTGTCCTTTGCCCTGTTGATATGGTATATTACATTTATTGATTTGCATATGTTGAATCAATCCAGAATACCTGGAATGAATTCTATTTGGTTATGTTGTATAATCTTCTTGATGATTTGCTGCATTGTTTGCCAATATCTTATTGAGAATTTTTGAAACTATGTTCATTGAGGAGATTGGCCTGTAGTTCTTTGTTTTGGTTGGATCCTTCTCGGATTTTGGAATTAGTATAATCCTTTCTTCCAGGAATGAGTTTGGGAGAGTTGCTTCATTTTCTATTTCATTGAAGAGTTTGAGGAGTAATGACAAAAGATCTTCTCTAAATTTCTTGTAGAACTCAGCTGTGTATTCATCAGGACCTAGGCATTTTCTTAATGGCAGGTTTTTAATTACATTTTTTATTTTATTGACTGATACTGGGTTTTTAGAATTTTTATATTTTTTGATTCAGCTTTGGTAGTTCCTACATATCTAGGAATTTTCCTGTTTCATCTGTGATTTCCATTTTATTAGAATAAAGTTTCTCAAAGTAGGTATTAATGATCTGGATTTTTGCAAGATCCACTGTGATTTCACCCTTTTCATTCCTAATTTCATGGAATTAAATCTTTCCTTTTTTTGATAAGGTTGGCTGATAGTTTATCAATTGTATATAATCTTTCAAAGAACCAGCTTTTTGATTCATGGATTCTTTGTATGGTTTTCTTAGTCTCAGTTGCATTAATTTCTGCTCTGATCTTCATAATTTGTTTCCTCATACAAGCTTAGGGCTTAATTTGTTATTCTTTTTCTAGAAGATTCAACATTAGATTGTTTATTTGAACTTTTTCTTCTTCCTTATATAGGTGTTCATCATTATAAATTTTCTTCTGAGGAGTCTTTTTGTTGCATCTCACCAATTCTGATATATCCAATCAGTATTGTCTAGTCTTCAGTTTCTTAGTTTCATCTGTGAGTCATTTGTTGTTCCCTAGAGAATTATTTAATTTCCATGTTTTATTATTTAGTCTCTATGTATTTTTGTGGTTTCTTTTGCCACTGATTTCTAATTTCATTGCAAAATGGTCAGACAATATACATGGAATAATTTCAATTCCTTTGTATTTACTTTCACATGTTCTATGACCTAGTATGTGGTCTATTTTAGGGAATGTCTCATGCAGCTAAGAGAATGTATTCTCTGATGTTGTGGGGTGGAATATTCTATAGATATCTATTAAATACATTTTTTCACAGGTTTGGTTCAATTCTCTTACTGATTTTTTTTTTGTCTAGTGGATCTATCTATTCAGTTTCACCATTATGATTTTGTTAGTTCTTGTTTGGTTTTTCACGTCCATTATTATTTGTTTTATATAATTGGGTACTCCTGTATTTGGTGAGTATACATCTATGTTTGTAATATCGTCTTCTTAAAATTTTCCCTTAACAAGAATGTAGTGACCTTCTTTATCTCTTTTGATCAGTTTTGGCTTGAAGTCCACATTATCTACAAGCATAACAACCCCTGCTTTTTTCTGGGTTTCTGTTTCATGGAATACTGTTTTGCAGCCTTTGATTTTTAGTCTATTAAGTTCCTTTTGAGTTAAATGTGTGGTATGCAGCATATTGTTGGATCTTGTTTCTTGATCCAGTTTCCATTTTATTCTTTTTGATTAGTGAGTTGAGACCATTTACACTCATGGTTATAATTGGAATGGTTATATTGATTTATTCTTGTCATATCATTTGCTGTTGGTTCCTTGTGTTTCCCCTCTGTTTAATTGCTTGCACTACCTGGTGATTTATTTCTACTGGCTCTCAGGGTTTGGGTACATTGCTATTTTTCTATAATATCTTTCAGACCCACTGTGGAGCTAGTTTGTGGTAATTAATTTCTTCATTTGTTCTTTGTCATGATAGTATCTATCTTGTTTCTCCATTAATTCTGAAAGACAGTTTTTCAAGGTACATCAGTCTGGGTTGGAAGTTATTTTATTTCTGGACTTGGAATATTTCACTCTCATCTCTCCTTGATTTAAGGGTTTTTGTTGAGAAGTATGTTGTAATTCTGCTAGGCTTTCCTTTATAGGTGATATATTTTTTTCTCTAGCAGCTTTTCATATTCTGCTCTTGTGTTGAGTTTCTGAACTCTTGATAATTAAAGTCTTGGTGTTGATGTATTTTGTCATGGCTAACTTGCGTTCTATATGCCTCACTTATCTATTTGTCAAATTGTTTTTCTACACTTGGAAAATTTTCTGCCATTACTTCTGTGAACAGTATTTTTATGCTATTTGTGCGGACTCCTGTTTTTTCGTTGAGTCTAATCAATCTTATATTATTTCTCTTTGCATCAGCTTGCAGCTATTGGAGTGTTTTTTCATGGTCCCTTATTATTTTTAAGAAGTATTTCCTTTTGTCATCACTAGCTGTAATCTTGTCTTCTAGGTCTGAAATCTGTCTTCACATTCATTGATGTGATTTTGCCAGCCTTAAATTGATTTTTTGATTTCCTGGATATCTGTTTGAATCTGTCTCATAGATTCTTTCCTATGTTGTGCATTCATGGTTTTTATAACTTCCCTATGCTTCTCTATTTTTTTAAAAAAAATTATGTTTCTTCTACATTTGCTGAGTAAATCTTTCATTTTTTTAACCTGAGAAATTATTTCTGATCTGATTTCCTCTATATTCTCATGCACCTGTTTTTGAACTTCTGCTGCTATCATTTCAGAAATTTCAGATGAGTGGCCAAATTTTTTTCATACCTTTTGGTCTCCTGGACTTGTGCTGTGTGGACTGCATGTCTGCATTTGTGTTTTGCTTTTGTGTCTTGCCATTTTCCATCATTTTTTTTTCTTGTGTTGATGCTTTCTTATAGTAGGTAGCTTTATCACTAACACTGAAACCTCTGCAGGAAATGTCTGATCTTCGGAGGTTTCTTTTATGTGAAGGAAGTTCTTGTTTTTTGTGCCTGTCCTAAGGTCCTACCTTCTCAATTCATTGAGGATGAAATGTTATCTATTTAGCTCAGCCCCTAGTGCTTTGGAACTCGACTATGGTAATCATTATGACCCCCAATATTCACAGCATTGTTAGAGAAGGGAGAACAATTGATTCCAACTAGTATTAAATCCTGGCTAAAATATTACAATTAGCAGTAATAATAGTGTTACATGATAACCTAGAATTTGACAAACTGTGGCAACTCTTGATTTTGATATGTTGAACCATAGGGGCAATATCTACAGTTATATAATAAAACCCAACAAAAACTTGTACGCAATGAATTTCCTCCTAGTAGAATAATCTTACTTTGTTGGGGGAGAGGGATTTAAGAGGCATAAGGAGTGTCAGAGATGAAGACAAATATAGTCAATGCAAGGCTGCAGAACAAAGGATAATCACATAAGTTCTGGGAACCTGGAGAAGACTGCAGGAGAGAGAGAATGAAGGGGAAAACAAGAGATTATTGAAGCAACTCAGAAAGGTTAGGCTCAGTTTTCACTCACATGATGATGTCCTAAGATCTAGAGAAATAACTGAGGAGAGTAAGAAACAAAAGGAATAGAACACCAATATATGTATAAATCTAAAAAGGAAAGAAAAATGAGAGAAAAAAAACCAATCAGAAAATAAAAGGGAGATAATATACCAAAAGAAAAAAATTAAATAAAATTTCTCTGGTGTCCAGGGTTCTGTGGTATTTTCCAAATCAGCATCTCACCAATTTGTCAATAGAATTAGTGCTAGATTGGATGTGGGGCTGGTCTTGCCCTCTGGATAAGTGAGCTGTGGCCAGTCTTTAACCAGCAGTTTACTGGGTGGTCCACCTGCACACTACTGCTTACACTGTTTTTCTCTGCATTGCTCTCCTGGTTGCCGTGGCACCCTCAAACAGAGACAGTCCGAGTAGCTCCCAGTCTAGAGTACGGCTGGCCTTTCCTTGACAGTGCATAAGCTGCTCTGATCCACACCACTGGCTCTTCTCACACTCTGCCCTCCTCATCTTGCACCGCACTAGTGGTTGTAAGTTTTTCCTGTGCCGGTTGTGGCAAGTCAGAGGGAGTCCTGACTACTCAGCCCAAGAGTGCTTGTGACATTTTCACAGGGCTGGGAGTGCTTGTTTGCCACTCCTTGTCCCCACAGTTTAGGTCACAGATCAAGGGAGTTGCTGACTTCCCTGCCCAAGGGTCCTTAACTGTAGGGCAGGGAAGTGCTTGTCACAGTGTGGGATGGACCCAAATCCCTCTCCTGCACTAGTCATAGGGTAGGAGTAGTTGTGTTGTTTCACTAGTAATCTTCAGTGCTGTGGCTGGTCCCTAACCTTGTTGTTGTTAGAGGTTCTAGTTAGTAGTGATGGAGCTCGACAGAAAAACAAAAAGAAAAAATTAGCAGAGGGATAGAGAGAGAGAGAGAGAGGAAATCTTGCAGCCTTTTGAGGAAGATAGCAGTTGCTTAGCTCTGTGTGTGCCCGTGAAAGTCAGTAAATTTTTTGTCAGGCTGCAGTGTCCTCTGTTTGCAGGGAATCAAAAGAGGAAAGGGGCCTTATATTTCAGGTCTTTCTTGTGTGGATTGAGTTTGCCACACCTTTTCTGTCACTGTACTTTTTTAAAAATCTTTTTTGGGAGGTGGGGTTTCTGGGAATGGTAGTTCCTGCTCCCATCCTGTTCACACTGGTAGGAAACCCACAGGCAGCCCTGTGCACTGGTTTATTATTTTATGATGTCTTATGCCTATGTGTTTTGTTTCATCTACAAGTCTCTTATCACAGATTAATTTTGGTATCAGGTTGTATGTCCCTCCATTTCTTCCAAATACCTATATTTTTAGCTGATTTCCTCTGAGAAACTCAAACATGAATCCTCCTTTATTTAGCCATGTTGAATCCCTCTTACTTTTTAGAATGATTTGTTTTATTTTTTATTTTAGACTCATTTCCTAGTGATTAATTTTCCATATTATCTGTTTTTTAATTTCAACCTCGCTGGCTCCTCTAGCTTATTATTATGCTTCATAAATATTTTGATAGTTAATTCTATGGCATTACTATGGTGTATTCTTTATTGCTGGTAGAGATATGATTGTTGCATTTAATGGGTATTTACTGTATGTCAAATTTTGGTTTATTTCATTCTTTAAACTACAATTATTGATCTTTCTTCTACAGTTAAGTGTTATACATTATTGTTATTAGAGTATATAAATATCCAGTTCATCTATTATTATTGATGATTTTATCACTGTTTCTAGAGTGGCAGATCTGTTGCTATGAATTAGTTTTCTCTGTATGGCAATATTTTGGTTGCTTTGTGTCATTAACAATATAGCAGCCCACTTATGGAGAATTGGGGTCAAATATGCTAAAGACTCCTTTCCCAAATAAATCTAGGAGATTGGATATTGGAACAATGGCAAAATTCTATCATCAGCAATACAAAGTGTGTCACTGGAGAGCACACATTAGCTAAAGAGGTCTCCATCCTAACCACAAAATCTTTTACTATAAGCAACCATCAAATTTCAGCACAAAATCAAAAATAATGGAAACAAGATAAGGCTAAAAAATGCCTCACAAAACTCCACATAGCATCAAAGGGCTGGAAATCAAAAGCAATACAACTGAATTTTTCAAAAGTGTAATAGAGAAAATTAAAAAACAGATTGATAAGATGCTCATGCAGATGAAAGAAGATGTCACTAAGAAATAATTCACATATCAGTAATGTCTAGAAGATACAAATAAAAAGCTAGCTGAGCTAAACAAAAAAAAAAAAACCCATGAATGGCAGTTCAGCAAAGATTTAGAGTCCCTGTGAAAGATATCAAACAGAAACTCAGGGGATAAAAAACTCAATTGAAAGCATAGACAGCAAAAGATAATTGTGAGGGCAGAATAAATATCAGAGCTAGATGACAAGGTTAATATTAGTTACCAATTACTCATAGATACCCTAAAACCACAAGAAAACAATAAAAATAGATGTAACATCTGCAAGATGGTGCAGTGAAAACTAAACTTAGTTGAGATCAGTGAAACATCAGAAGACAGCAAAAATAGCATAAAATCTATTTTCATAAATCATAAGAGAAACTCTTCCAAATAGGAGGAAGAATTTAATATGCAGATAAGTGAGGTAAACAGATCTTCAAATAACTCTTACAGAAAAATACCTCTGTATAACGCATTATAACTAAAATTCTGAAAGCCAAACACAAGTGCCAAATTTTAAAAGATGCTAGAGAAAAGCAAGGAATCATTTGTATAGGTAAAACCATTAGAATGATGGCACACTTTTACACGAAGATTTAAGTCCATTAAAGTTAAGTGTGTCACATCCTAAAATAAAACAACTTCTAGCTCAGCCTGATAGAGTTCTCAAAACTGTCTTTCAAAATTGATGGAGAAACAAGATATTTCCGTGATGAAGATCACCTCAAGAAATTCAAGACCATCCAAGTAACACTGAAAAGTTTCTCAAAGGATATCCTAGAAAGAGATAATGAAACTAATCATGCTGAAAGTTCTGAAAGAACAAATATGCCAGGCAGGATGAACATCTAAGTAGAAGAGGGAAAAAATGAAATCAGCAACAAGAAAATACTGCAAAGACAGGAATAAGTCAATATCATGCATAACAATTGTCAGTGTAAATGGTCTCAATTCCCCAATCAAAAGACACTAATTAGTAGAGTGTATCAAGAAAAACCCTAGGGTATACTTTATATGTTTAACCAAAAAGAAAACCTGGACTTAAAATGGATGCACCTTAAATCAATAATATTATGTGAAATAAATCAAACATAAAAAAAATATAAATAAGGAGAAACTCAATGATGGGTCGTAGGGATGTAGATCTTTTGTAAATGTGAAGGGGCATTGAAGCAGTGAGGAGGAAATGGGGGAGGGGGAAGAAAAAGGAATTAAGCTATGCTAGATGCGTACACCAGCTCCACAGGGCGGTGGCAGTCACCATGGACTGGAGACCTGGAGTAATAAAAAGCAAAACTTAAAAAAATCAGAACATTTCTCTAGCGGAGACGTGTTAGATTGAATGAACAAATTGGAAGAAAAATGAGAGACATTCAAAGAAACACCATGATCAGCTCAACAATTAGGTGGGAAAGAGCTCAGTAAATATAAATATTTGAATACTCCAGCCATAAAGCAAACTGTGTGTGTGAGTGTGCATTTGTGTGTGTGTGTGTGCGTGCACGTGCATGCATGTGTATTGTCAGACTACATAGTGTGCAAGTATAGTAGGAATTTGCTTCCTCGTGTTCTTTTTTCTTAGGCTTTTTGTAAACCAGAAGTGTGTCAAGAGTTCAATTGTTACGTGTTTTGTGTTTCTCATAACACGTTAACACTAGAAAACTAGTCTTATCCATATAACAAATCTTTTTCATGCAATTTGAAATCAGACTTTATCTCTAAAACAGTTAACCACCTATAAAAGTCAGCATCTTTTCCTTTTAATACGACTGTGAGAATATATTTGACTTTAGGAATATTTCTATTTATCCCAGGATACCTTACGGATTCTAAGAACTCTGCTAGCAAACTAACAATAGAACGTTAGAAAAGGTTACAAAAGTTTAAACATCAGTTTTTCTGTGTTTGTTCAACTCTGTAATCTCTAGGGTGAATATATTAGTTTTGTTTGCATTTTGAAAATCTCATTACAAGTTTTTGAAAACAGGAAATTGCTTGCACGATGAGAGATCAATGTGCTCTTGACTCCAGCATTTTCAACAATAGTTTATCTGTGCAGATGTGGTAATGGAGATCAGAGGGATATGACAATAAGTTTGAGTTCTCTAGCAGACATTGCAAAGAGAAAGTCACTAAGCTGAAAAACCACAATAATTATGAATTCTTAAACTTAATGATGCTTATCCAATTAGGTCGTTCAATTGCTCAAAGATGAAAGCCTTCAGGTTCATACCTAATTTCGTTGTAAAATTATCCTTTTGAGAAGGAAAAAGAGGAAAGGAGGCTTGTAATATCAAGATTAATAGATTTAATTTAGAAAAAATATATAGCAATTCTTGTAATTAGAAATAAGGAATGAAAGAGGAAGAAACACAATGAGAATAACGTAACTTCTTGGAAACTTGGTCCCAAACATAAGTTAAGCCATTTTAAACTGAAAATGTTTCCAGAAACCTGTGCTTACAATTTTTCCTTATATTTCACATTTGTCCTTCACGCCATAAAATTATGGAGGTTTGTTTTGCTATGAGGATAAAACATCAACCCTTGGAATGGCAACAAAAAACTTCAAGAATTGATTCTTATTTAAACTGCCAAATCTCCCAGTTCCTGTTTTTTCAGACCTACTTTTCATCTTGCAGATTTTTATTATTTGTTATTTTGCCATTTTGACACCTCTGGTTCCTTACTGCCTCAATTTAGAAAAATTTAAGTTTTTAAATTTTTCTTCTATTGTACAATATATATTAAAGGAGAATCATGAAAATGACAAAGTAAAATTTTTCATAAATACATCAAATCTTATTTTTGATCTTGTTATTCTTATCAATGCATGTTTAAAAGAAAATTATAGTTAGTAAATGGGGAAAATCATAATTTTATTTAGGTAACCTATAATGTACATATATTTTACTGTAGAATTTCATTTCTGTCATTAATATCCTGATGAATTCATACATATTGAAGAACTCAGTTCCCTTGTCATATCCAGTGTGAAAACTCCATTGGCCTGGGAGTTATTGTTGGAAATTCAACACACCTCTTTTGGTGTTTCACAGAAAAGCAGTAAGTAATTTAGAGCCTTCACACTATCAGCTATCTGAATCCAATGAATCTTCTACCAACAGAAGATTACACATTGTATTAGATTGTAAAAAGAATATTCGTCAAAATAGAACACATTGTGGGCTACAAAACTGACATGAATAATATCAAGCTGAAATAAAAATAATATATTTCTTAAATACAATGAAGTTAAATTCTAATATAATAAAAAGATATTTGGAAAATTCTCAAATTACTAAGAAATTAAACAAATGGATCAAAAGGAAACCAAAAGAATATAAGAAATATTTGGAAATAAAACTGAAATAACATCAGACTATTTAGAGTGCAGAAAAAGAACAACACGAAGGGTAATATCTAATATTATATATTTATATTAGAATAGTTGATAATCTCAATCATTAGGGCAAGATTCCAATTTGAAATTCTTAACATGTAAGGGAAAATTAAACCCAAACAAAAGAACTAATTATAAATCCAGGAAGTGAAAGGATTATAAGAAGGAATAATAAGAAAATGACAAAAGCAGAAATAATTTTAAAACAATATGGACAACAGGTAAAATAAAGCATAAATAAATTAAATATAAATAATTATAAATAAGTGAATAAAAAAATGTAACCACAGGTGCCTTTGAAATATCAACTAAATGAATCAACTACTATAGAACTGACTAGAGAAAAAAGTGAGAAGGCAAAAAGTCAACATTAGCACAATAAAAAAAGGAATCTAGGAAAGAATCTTACAGATATTAAAAGAATAAATATGAATGTGTGACCTATTTTATGCTGATGGATCCAATAATTAGATAAAATGGACAAATTCACTATAAGCACAAACTACGTTGTTTCACTCAACAAGATGAATTCATAACTAAAAATCTTTTCATAAGGCTAGTAATATCAGTTGATCACAAAAACTCATCAGTCTATTTTATTATTTTTCAAATTGGAAATAAAAATGAGACCTCAAAATTCTGATAAACGATATTTGAAATACATAATAATAAACACACTGAAAGTTTGTGCCATTATCACCTAAATAGCAAAGCGAAAAATATTGCAAGAAAGGAAAATTATAAATAAACTTTATAGGCGTAGTTATAAAACACTTAACAATATTTTGACAGATTAAATATAATATGCAAAGAGAATTATGAATTATGAACAAGTGGGATTTATTTCTGAAAACAAAATGTAACGCAAGTCATGGAAACAGCAATAAAGGGGAATGGTCAGGTAATCATCTGAATTGATGTAAAAAATTACCAATATTCAACATCTGTTGATGATGCTCAGTGCATTAAAAATACAAAGGAGTTTCTTTAGTCTAATAAAGGGCATCTGAAAACCTGTAGCTGGCTTTATACTAAGATCAGAAAAAGGCAGCAATGATCACTATGATTGTTACCACTTAGATTTAGCATTGAAATGGAATTATATGTGACACCAGTGAGAGACAAATAAAAGAAACAAACTACTAACACATTCACTAACATCAAAAGCATCGTGTTCATTAAAAGAAGGGAAGAAAAAAAATAGATACTGTATATATATATATACTACTTATATGTGGTAAGCTAAGATGTCTACAACTACGAAACTCTTGGGTTAGACATAAGAAAAGAGCTTGCCAGGCGAAGGAATAACAAAGTGATTGACAATTGTTAAAAATTGCAGAACATTGATTTAGACTGAGCTGCTACACAAGTCCCAACAGACAGATCAATCAAACAGAGTCACTTATGCTGTTGTATAGCCAATGTGCAACTTTAAAGAGCAGATACACTCTAAGAACTACCAGTTCTCTTTTTCATGAAAACAAGAGATAACTGTCTACCTGAGCCAGAAATTATAAAGAACTGCCCTCTACTTTAATTCTAAATAAATAAGTAAACAACCTGGCTCATACTGGTGTTGAAATATCAGCTTCTTTTTCTCTCTTGTTTCTACCTTACAAAACCCCTTGTTCTGCCATTGACAAGATGTAGATCTTATCCTGTTTTGAGGTCTGGAGACTGTCCCAATTTACAAATTGTAAATAACAGTAATTGGATCTGTAACTAAATGTGTAGTAATTTTGTCCTTGACACTATAAAAAAATCACAAAGGAATTCTTTGAGAGCAATGAAAATGTTCCATATAATTTTCAGTCACAGCATCTTATTATACATTTGTTAAAACATGTCACATTGTACAATTAGAACCAGTGAATTTATTATATGTAAATTATCTCCAAAATATTTCAATTGTCTGAAGTTAATTAATTGTTTTTAAAAATTAATGAATATATTACAGAGTGATATGAATATAGTCTTGGAAGATATTTAGCCAAATCCTATGCCATTCATTTTAGATAATTTGGATGTGTGTGTGTGTGTGTGTGTGTGTGTATTTAAAGTGCAGTAGCCTATTTATTAGGGAAAGCATTTTTATGTTTAACATAATATTTACTTAATCAAAACATTGCAAGTGAAAAATTTTGCTGTATTTCATCATTAGGCAGGCCAGGTAGTAAAATTTCTTAAATTGCATTATCATTCTAATATCTTCTATCATATTAATTTTAACTGGGCAGATGGGTAGGAAAGAATAAGTTGTTTTCTTATATGAAGTATACAAGTAGTAGAAAATGGCAGCTTCTGAAAGGGATTATGCTTCACATGATTTCTGATTAGGTAGCAGGTATTCCCCAGACTGGGGTGAAATATTTTACTGTTTGTTACAGCCAATGCAATAGATCCTAACTTATCTTTCATCTGACCTTAAGTAGAAATGAAAAACAATAAATTTATTTCCAGGTTATACTGAGAATAAGTAGGGCCAATTGAAATAGAACCTTTGAGCCTTTACTGATTTATATGCTGAACAAGCCAGAGTAAGAGAAAAAAGGAATTAGAACTATTCTTTCCATAGTTAAATTGCATTTAATACAATCATATTTTTTATCTTTTATTTTTGTTTTAGAGGAGAAAAAGAGAAAAAGTACAGAATTCAAAATAAAGGAGTGGTCCATTATCAATGACTAGTGAATCATAAGCATGTGGGCATATTATTTTGAAAGTATTAATTAATACTTCACAGAAAGGTGAATCACTGCTTCAATGAAATATTTTAAACATCTTTTCTTATGGGGGTAAAAGGAAAATAAATAGGCACACAACTTTCCCAGATATTCTCTTAGGCATCATGAGACAAGGCTATAACAGCAAGTCTTAAAATTACAATCTGGACATTGCTGAACTTGAAATAAGGTATATCTGTCAATGAAGGTGAAAGACACACATTCGCGGCTACAGAATTGACTTGACAAGCAGCAAACTGTACACAAACCAAATCCTCAGCCCAAGGGAATTAAAAAGGATTACTAGGTAATTACTAGCCCTGTCTGTTTAGAGACAGGGCTGGGAAAAGAAAAGGGTTTTACACTGGCTTCCAGTAAAATTTGAATCCAAAAAACTCTACAACATGAGTTCCATTTCATTACTGTGTATCGATTGTTTATGATTGCCTTCTTATAAAGCAGAGAGCCAGGGCAGTCATAAATCCTCTGACTTGAGGCTGACATGCTGGATAAAACTTAGAGTGATGAAATACAATTAAAAGATCTGTTAAAAATCATCTGGAAATTCTAATGCCTATAATGAGCAAGGCAAACATAAGGCAGCCAAGTTAGAAGGTTGAATTATTTCTCTGCCTGTCATCATTGGTTCTAACCTATCAAGCTCACTCTAAATAAACTACGTGCAACCATTTGAATGGTGACTAGCAAGGGATCAAAGGGAAGCAAAATATGTTTATGACTCACTTGATCATAGAACCGTGATAAAAAGGGTCTATCTATCTGTAGACATTAAAAGCAAATAATTGCAATGTTTGCCATGATTTTGGGCACATTGCTATTTACCTTTATGTTTCTCTTGTATAATTAACTTAGTCTTTTGTCCCAGGGCAACAATGAACCTTTCAAATCTCATTTCTGATGCCAGGTAAAACAGTCACAAATTGGCACACTCTATGTGTTTTTGAAGCCCGCTTTCCTCAGACCAGAAGCTTGGAACACTGATTACCTAACCAATTTCCAGAAACTCTACTTTCTCCTTCCTCTAATTGGAAGCTGTGCCAGCTTCTATTCAGTAATATCACTTCCATAATTTTGCTTCAGAAAATGAGACTTCAAATTCTCCATGGTCTTCTAACTTACATATATCATTTTACTGAATACTATCCATGCAGCAATATAGTTTGTTACTGAATTAAAATTAAGTTTGCTTTGATACCTGTGCTCTTATAAAGCAGTTTTATGGTTTCCAAACAGTGTGAAATAAGTAAGAAATGTTATCATTTTAAAACTGTTTATCAAAGCCAAAGTTCATTTGTTACACCTTTTTCTTTTTGCTTTCTACCACTCTGGTTATACCAGTATAGCTTAGAATAGGGACATTATTGTGCTTTATTGTCTTTCTGGCCTTTTTCACATGCATCCTGCATATTACCTCTAGATTTACTTTGAAATACTACACTTAAACTTTCAGGAAAAATACTTTACTTAGAAATCTACAATTAAACTTGATTTGTAGTAGTTCAAGGTCAGTGAAATCTGGCAACATGTTTTTCTTTCTGAGATTTTTCTCACTCTTATAAGCAATCCCAGTTACATCTCCATATTGTGACTTTACTTAAAATACAACCCTTATCTAAGAAGCAGGCAACTTGATGGTACAGCAGCAGATACTATGCTTAAAAAGGTTGAGGGATTGATTATTGATCGATTTGGTGGTGCTGGGGACTGAACTAACGGGCTTTGCCTTGAGTCACATCTACAACTTTTCTAATTTTGATTCAGGTTCTCACTAAGTCTGCGAGTTGCCAAGAATTGACTCACACTTGCAATCATCCTCCCTTACCTGCCCAGAGTACTGAGATTACAGGTGTGCAGTACTGAGCGTGGCTTTGTATACATTTTATACTAACTTCAACTCTAAATTTCTGTATCAAGCATATCAGTGGACTGGCATTAACTTTCACTGCTGCATATCTAAATAGTCATGTGATATTCACATATAAAGCACAAGTCACACACACACCCACGCAGAATGATAATCTTTGGGATTGTTGATCTAGCACTCCTTTTTCAGCAACTGTGAGGCCCATCAACATTATCACTCTAAGAATAAGTATTTCCACTGACCATAATTGATTGGTTTTACATTAGGTGAAAATGTGAGTTCTCAGATCTTGCCTTGGGAATTTCAAAAGTTTGAAAGGTATTGAGTCACTTTTTCCCCAAAGGTTGAATACCTACACCGTAAACTCAGGACAAACCAGGCGTATCGCATGACCATTATGTGTGATTATGATGCACTGGTTCCTTACGCTACATCCTTTCCAACTTTCTTCTGGAGTCCTGTTTACACTGCTAAGGCTGATGGACTGACTCTTCTAGACTCTGGTTGCTGCAGTTCTGGTTCTTTGTGAGCTTCAACTCTGCCAATCAAGTGCACATGAATAAGATATGTATCCAGAACTGAATTACTAGGGAAAGAGGCGGAGTGGGGCAAAGGCTTCAAAGGCAACCAACAACCTGCGATGGTGACCTTCATTTCCAGAGGCACCTTCAAGTCAGAGTAGACCAGCATATATTTTTGTGGTGCAGTTTTGAAGTTGAATTTGGGTGTTGCCTCTGGAAATTCAGCCTTGGTTCTCGTATTTCAATCTCCTCAATAATTAATAAGCTATTTAATGAACAAAATACCAATATCTTTCTCATGAAACTAGCTCATGTGATTTCTTTTCTAATGTTTCTTTTCTAAAGCTGCTCTTTAGTGATAAAGAACCACGGAGAGAAGAGTCTACAAGAGGTTTTCCTTTTATGCAAGTGAAATTGACGTGAACAACACAGTCATATTTCTTCTTGAGTTGTCAGGAAATTTCACTTGCAGCTTTAAAATTAGTTTTGTTTCCTATCATTTTGATCACTGATTAATTCAGTGTAAGTGATTGTAATGATATGTGCTATTAAAAGTTTTCAAGTTTTTAAGAAAGTCCCATTTGAGTTTTGTTTAGCAGGTAATACCTGAGGATAATCTTAAGAATAATGTAAATTATTGTACCAGTAGAAAGTTCAACAATAAGACTTTAAGCATATTTTTGCTGCCATTCCAGATTTCATTTCTTTGAGAAGAAAATTAGCCACCAAAAATTGATAATGACATTAAAACGTGTCTACAGAGAATTTTAATACATGAGAGGCTTACTAAATATTTGATTATAATTTAATGACTGATAAATCCACTAACCTTTTCAGGAAGTCCCTCTTGTTTCTTTGGGGATGAGGCAGAAGTTTCTACCAGGGCAAGCACCTGAAGGAGAAAACTCATTAATATATACAGGGAACAGCTAAATTTTTGAGTTCATTTAAATGTCTTGGACTTGCCATGAGAAAAAAAACAACTTTATCAAAAAAACATAAATAAATAACCTGCTACTAATCATATCTTGGTTCACAACCAAGCAATGAATCATTCTGACTGGTATAACAAGGAGGAGGATTAGTAACACTTTAAATCACACTTCACTTTTCTGTTTATTTTTACTTTGGTCATATAATTTAAATGTACATAAATGTGGAACACTTTTTCAGTTTAAATTTAAACATGAACAATCAAAGAGCTTATTTATCTTTTCCAGAATGTGATGGCAGCATTTAAAATTTCATATAATAGATGTCTCTCGATTGGTGAATCTCTGCCTGGAACAAATCAAATTTGTCACGTCCATTTTGCATTTGTTTGTCTTGTTCTGAGACTAATGTGCCAGGTTTAAAACCTCAGTGACCCTGTCTGAATCATCAGTTCCTAAGAAAGAAGTATTACTCATCTTTTCACTGTCTCTTTATTTTTTATTATTCAAAAAAAAAACCCTTTCTGATGTGACTGACATCATTGAAAAAGTTTAATGTTTTGAGTTTGGATCTATCTTACATTTCAACAGAGACATTATTTATTTTGGGCAAATCAAAAACTTTTATAGTAGATGCTCTCCTTGTGTAACATATCTCTCTCATAAGCCTCAAATATTCCTACTTATCATTTAATCTATGATATCATATTCGGTTTCTATGAGTCTTCTTTAAAATAAAAATACAAATACACTCAGGAGAGAGTTTAAAGAGACATACAGTCTGAATGACAAAGACAAAGATATGAGAAAACAAAATCCTAAGCCATTAATGCATTATGTGAGGTAATTAATGAGAAATGCTATCACACATTCTTTCTTGCAAGGTTTGTGGAGAAGGAAATAATAGTCAAATGGAAATTTTTAAAGTTTTATTTTGACAATAATTGTACATGTTTATGGAGTTCAGTGAAATGTTTTGATACATGCACATTGTGTAATGATCTAATGAAGGTAATTAGCATATTCATCACCTCACACAGTTACCAGTTCTCTGTGGTGAGTCCGTTCAAAGTCCTATCTTCTAGTTATTTTAAAATATACAATATGTTATTGTTGAGTACAGTCACACTACTGAGCAGGAGAACATCAAAATTATTCTTCCTATTCACTGCAACTTTGTATCTGTTTTTGCAATTAACAGAATTTCATCCTGTTTAAGACTGAATACCATTCTATTGTACATGTCTACATGCATATTTTTTATCTATTCATCTACCAATGAGCACTTAGACTCATTTTTATATACTAGCTATTGGGAATAGTGTTTAAATAGATACAGTGATACAGATATTTCTTCAACAGATTCATTCAATTTCCTTTGGATATATACTCTGTAGTCAGTCAGGTGATTTCACTTTTAGTTTTTTGAAGAGCTTCCTTACTGTTTTCTTTAATGGCTTTACTTAATAGAAATTTCTTAAAAGAAGACACATGAATGGTCAACAAATACAATATCACATCATCACACCACACGTGCATACTAAAACCACAATGAGACCTAGTGTCACTACAGTTTGAACACAGGTACCAAAGAGATAATTAAGTTTCAGTTGAAAAGGAATGGAAGGCTGGATTGTGAGGCACAAGAGTTTGATACTTGCCAAGGTTGAAAATCACTATGAGGTGGGAATTATCCCATTTAGACCTTGTTCCCTCAGTCTTATATTTTTAGTCTACCTAAATAGTATTAGAGAATATTTTAACATTAACCATTAGTTTCCAGATTCCTACACTTTGTTTGACCACCTTTGAGGTTAATTTTATCCAAGTGCATTTTAAATTCAAAGTTGATTAGTTTTTAATTTTAATTTTTAAAATTGTCCTCAGTAGTGGGGATGGAACCAGAGCCTTTGCATTGAGCTGTACCGTAGCAACCACACGCCCATTTCTTTTTCGATACAGGTTCTTCTCAAGTCACTGAGTTGTCCAGGGTGAGCCTGAAATTGTGATCCTCTTTCTTCAGGCTGCCAAAGTGCTGGAATAACAGGTGGATAGCACCACACTCAGGTTAAAGTTCATTATTTTTTAAGTGAAAAAGGTATGAACAGGACAAAAAAGATTCATATGGGGTTAACATATACTATCATACAATTGCTGATTGAAATGATTTGAAAATGATGTGTGTGTACATGTACAACTGGACATCTACCACTAGGAAAGGTTAGTTCCACATTATTGTCCTGAGCAATAAATAAGGCTTTGGTGTTGCAAAATGAAAATGAGCCATGAACATCCGTTACCCAGTTTCACGTTTGCCTCTCTAAACATGCGTTCTCTGTAATAAACAAAGATAGCAGATATTAAAACTATAGTAAAATTTTTAAATTTCTTGTTTTCATAATAGTAAAATCATTTAAAGTTTAATTTTTATAAGGTGATGGCAAAAATATCTACAAGTATCATGTATATAAGCTGCTTCCTTCCTTCCCTCTTTCCTTCCTTCCTTCCTACCCTCCTTCCCTCCTTCCCTCCTTCCCTCCTTCCCTTTCCTTGACACTCAGGCTATGTTACCCAAGATAGCCCCAGACTTCCCAGGCTCAGCTGCTCCTCATGCCTCAGCCTTCCAAGAAGCTGGAAATAGAGGTGTTTGACATCATGCTCAGTCACAGTGATATTTTTAGTAAATATTTACAAGTATTGGAGCTGATTATTCGAAATCTCCACAGAGATTTAGTCAGTACCACAAAGCAACCCTTCAGTCACAGAATATCAAAATGCATGCATTAAAGTTCACCATTTAAATATGAATATACCATCTCTTTTCCAGAGGGCCTAGAAACATAACTTGTAAAAATGTTATCTGAAGCATAATTCTTCAGTGAAGCTTCTGCTACGGAATAAGTACTATTCTGTCTGGTCCTGCAGATGCCCCGTGTACTTTCTCTAGGGATAGGAAACCCACAAGCAGATAGTTTGTGCAGAAGTCCAAACTACAAGGTTCTCAGCTGCTAGGAGTTACTGACACACAGTGCAAGCTTTTCTGCCCCAGACAGAAGCTGCTTTCTCATTGCTGACTTGGAACTGGCCATGCTAAAGGATCCTCTCCTTGGCCCTCAGGTTCATGTCTCTCCAATAGGGAAAAGAAACAAGAACCCAGCTGTTGCTTTTGAGAAACAGTAACATCACTGATCTGTTGCTTTTGAGAAACAGTAACATCACTGATCTCCCACTTCATTTAGTAAGTATTTCATACATGTAAAGAATTACACCTTAGAAATGTAATAAAGCCAATAAGTAAAGTGTCCCATGGTTGCATATTCATATCAGCAATTTTTACCAGTTAACTAAATGTTGATACACATTCTCTCAGCTGAGTCTTAAAATGGCCCTGTATCAAATGCTCCATCAGTTAAAATTTGCAAGTTATAAAAAACACAAATGAATATAAGAAAAAATGTTTGTTCATCCTTGGGTAAAGGTGCATTTGCTTTCAGATTGCACTTAATCCAAAGTTTCCGATGCTCTCAGCACTCACTTCCACTACTTAAGGGCTTCTTTTTAGACTCACATGCATACTCTTTTGCCCAGATTCACTTTAATTTTGCCAACTTCTTATTATACTTTTGAGCTTGAGCAGTGCATTGCTCCAGCCTGGCCAGGGGGATCTTGATGTGTTTGTGGCTTTACATTAGTAGAATACGAATCAACACATTCTATCCACACATGTGAGTGCTTGTCTATGCTCCCACTTTCTAGAAAATCCTAGGAGGGACTGACACATAGGAATACCATAAATTCAAGATCATTCAGGACAACTTAGGAAGACACTGTCCAAGACAGAACTCTGAAAGAACGGAGAAGTAGCTCAGTGGTTGACTACCTGCCTGGTATACACTAAACCCTGGGTTCAATGCCCAGTACCCTGCAAAAAACTCTTATATTTTAGGCTGAAACTCTATTTGAATCCCACTTACCCAGAAGAACTACAAAGGTCTTCTAGACAAAGGTCTAGATAGTCTAGATATTTGAATCAAATACTAGAGGGTTGCTCATCAAAGCACTTTTTTTTTTCCTGCAAAGGACCATAGGAATATACAGGGCCCACTGCTTGAAGAAAAAATAATTCCTAAAAACTTGAAAATAAATTTGCCCAAATAATAAAAAGATGAAATTTGTCAAATGTTTAATTCATGTCAGAATTTGACCTGTATTGTCTATTTGCATAATTCTTCTCATTTTTATAATAGCTAATATGAGATAGTTTTGGTTATTGTCACCATTTAATGGCAAAGGAAATTATAATATGGAGCAAATTACTTCAGGCAGGAAAGCCAAGTAGTAGAAAAATGAAACTAAGATTTGAATCTGAGAGCAGTATTGAAGTAAACACAGCTCTGTCAATGTAGTCAGAACCTCCATACCGCAAAGTTCCCTGCAAGAGGCAGATTCGACTACCTGACTGAAGATATTTCGCCAAACAAAAGAAATGAGTATTACTCAAAGAGAAATGTGGAGAGTGCTGGCAATGTGGGGTATGTGCCTGAAGAGCTGGTACACTCAGGGCCATACAGCACCGGGACACCCTTTAACTAGTGAGCCTTGAGTCTCACAAAAAGGCCAGCCCTGATGGGACATGGAGAGGGGGGAGGGCATTCTTTTCTCACAGTTAAACTTCAAATTCATTGAGCACGTTTTGGTCTGAGTAAGCCTATACTCTATCTTTTCATAAGGACTTAATTTTCTGTAAAAAAAAACCTAAAAGGGGAAACTGATTGGGCCTGGGGTCTGGAATATTCTACAGCCCAAATGATTGTTCCTTCTCTAAATGATAAAACAACAGTTTACATTTCTACATAACTCTCTGAGGTGTCACTGTCTGTAGCTTCACTGCTCTGAACCCAAAAGACTACTTCCTATGCTTTGTAGAGTCACCATGATGATTTGTCCTGCCTGCTGGCCATTTTCTGCTGAGCAAACCTCTCCAAGTAACTAGGGCTCCTTACATATGCTATTACTGTGCTCCCTATTATTTAAATGTAATGCATCTGGTAAATGAAGCTCAGGGAGATTAAGGGAGTCCACTAATGAACACGGTTAACAAGGTACAGAGCTGGGGTCAAACTCTAGTTGCTGGTGTTTCTATTTGCACCATAAGGCTAGAACATTTTTCTTTGCTTATGTTGTCAGTGCTTAGAAATAGAGCTCTTAGAATTAAATGTAATGCTTTATGCACCGAAACTCATGATGCTCAGTGTAAACAATCCATGTGAAGAATCCTTTCTTAAAAAGTGTTCATGACTATTTTTTTAATTAATGGATTTTATGTTTTGGAACAGTTTTAGGTTTAGAGAAAAACTGAGTAGAAATTACAGGGTTCTTACCTACCTCTTCTGCCTTTTTCTTGCCCTGAACATTTTCCCCAATTATTTAACATCTTGTATTAGTATGGCAAAATTGTTATACTTAATGAGCCAGTAAGGATACATTATTTAAAACTAATGTCCATTGCTCACATCATGGTTCATGCTTTGTGCTGTATATTAGGTTTTGCTAAATGTATAATAGCATAATTCCCTAGTTACAGTATTATACTACGTGACTTTGCTGCCTTAAACATCTCCTAGGTCAACCTTCCTCCTTTGCCCACCTGCACATGAGTAATTATCAATCTTTCTACTGCACCTACAATTTTGCCTTTTTCAGAATATGATACCATTGGAATCATACAGTAAGTAGCCTTTTCAGACTGATTACACTTTCAGACTATATTCATTGTGGAACAATTAAATAGAAGTAATTAACAGGTTATCTACATACTTAATTTTTCTGATGAAAATACTGTAAATCTACTCTCTTACTACTTTTCAAGTATTTGATCATTATTATTAATCATTATTATTAATCACTATGTTCTTAAATAAGTATTTGAATATATTTTTAACTCACTCAAATTATCTCTTATTGAACATTACCCAGCACTCCCATTTCCAACACTGAAATGTTTGTTAAATATTACTTTACTCTTTTCTTCTATAAGTTCTTATTTTTTTAGATCTGACATATATGAAAAATTACACAGTATTTTTCTTTTTGTGTCTATCACTGTGTTATTTGCCATTGAATGGATGTAGCAATTGTTATTTAGTCACCAATTGAAGGATATTTTGATTGCTTTCAATCTGTGGCAATTATAAGTAAAGTTGTAATAAACACTTAAATACAAGTTTGTGCATGGCATATTTTCAATTCCTACAAGAATATTCAAGAGTATTCTGGCTTTATTATATGGTACAACTATGCCTGGGAGGAACTGCAGGAATGTCTTCCAAAGTAGCTGTAATATTTCATTCCTACTAGCAATGAGTGTGAATTCTTGTCGACAACTCCACGTTCTTGTTGGCATCCGACATTCCTGGTGTTTTAGATTTTTGCCATTCTATCTGGTGTGTAGTGACATCTCATTATTGTCAAAATTCCTAAAGAAATATGACATTGGTAATACCAGGTCTTTACTATGGCTTATGTGGCATCTCCATATGTTCTTTGATGTGTCCTCTCATGAGATCTTCCATGCTATTGTTACGCGGGAGGTTTGATTTCTTAATCTTGTAGTTTAATTTTTTGTGTGTATTTTGAATACTAGTGCTCTATTAGGGATGTGTTTTACAACTATTTTCTTCCTAATTATGGCTCATCTTTTCATTCTTCTAACCGTGTTCATCCTAGACACATTTTAAATTTTAATGAAGTATAATTCATCAGTATTTTCCTCATGGGCTGTGTTATTACTGCGTCTAAAAACTCAGTGCCAACCTAAAGTTATCTGAATTTTTCTTATAACATCTTATAAGTTTTATATTTTTCAGCTTTACTCAGGTCAATGATCTTGTTGAGTTTGTTAATTTGTACAAACAATGTAAGATCAATGATTCTTTTCTTTTCCTTTTGTTTTGGGTGTAGATGTCAACTCGCCCCATTATAAACAAGGATAGTTTTTCTCTAGCAGGCATTTTTTTTTGTCTTGGTCAAAGATCAGTTGGTTATATACAATTGCTTTTCTTGACAAGATATGGGCCAGGTTTTGTGGACCCAGCAAGTCCATTTTACTGTTCAAAATCTGTGTAAGGTATACAACAGTAGAACATGTCTTGACTGTGAACGTTATTCACATAATCATAATTCTGACTACTCATATTCCTAATGAGCACTTAGAATTTTGGTTGATTACATCAAAGGGTTTGCCTTGGAGAATCAACACGTCACCAAGTTATGTAGGGAAAAATGAGAGGAAAATACTCTACCGCATGCAATCAAGTCTGGTGACAAGGAATCTGTTACTGTTTCTTCCCCACCCTTTCTCTTCATGAGTTCTTTGATTTCATTTGCATAACTAGCTCATGATGAAATGAAACCTGAGTTCCAAGACATTATCATTGCCACATTGATCAAACTGCATAAATCAGAAGCCAGTAATTAAAGTGCATCTAAATAGGTAGATGCAGATGTTAAAAATTGAAGCTGCAAAAACTCAGTATTATTTTAAACCTTATGGGCTAACACCTGAAAGGACAGGTGACAGATGAGAGTGAGGAGGCATGAGGTACACTAGACCGCCGAGAATCCTGTCTGACACCCTTCCTTTCCCTTTGAAAATTACTCATGCTTCTCGGTGAATCCTCTATTCTAATAAAATTGCACTGACAGTCTTCTAATAACCTTCCACTTTTGCTATTTTTCAGTTGTCTTTCAGTGATACTTCTTACAATTATCTGTCCTTAAATCCCATTACAAAATTTGTGAGTCATAGTGAAAAATAAAATTGATGGCTTCCTTGTTTAAGTAATACTTAAAAACATTTGTATGGCACAAAGACAGCATTAAAGAAAACATCAGGACCTTTGAAAAACTGGACCTTGTGCAAGTACACAGTCCTTGTCTGTCCTAGAGCATATGAGGATTATATATTTCAAATTAATTCTCTTCCCTGGAAACATTAATACCTTTTCATCCTGATGGTTACCGGCATTTTATTACTGTATACACCCACTTTGCTCATATCCCTCTGTCTCTCTCTTATCATTTCCTGGAACATTACTTCATCCACAATCAAAATTGGGAAGGTTAGGAGTTTGTGATTTTTAAGTTAAAACCTGTCTTTCTAAACACCTTGAGGTTGTCAGAATGTGCCCCCCCATGAGGCTGGCACCTTTATTGTTCTATTTACAAAAAGAGTAATTTTTCAGAGAACTAACAGTCCTAATTTTCAAAGTCTATGTGTAACCTTTGATTTCTTGTCATTTTAGAATGTGGAATAATTTTAATTTATCCCTGGAAAGATGTGCAGATTTTTCTCAGAAAGAGCTTATTTATTCTTAGCTTTTCTCAAGTGTCAGTGTTAACTTCTGACACCTTTCTTATTTATAGAATCATCATTTTCTATTACATAACTATCAATGTTTCCCATTGAAATATAAGTCCAAATGATATTATATCATTATTAATAAAATATTTGGTTTATAAAACATTAATTTGGAAAAGTAGTTCTTGAAAATATTAAATAAACAAAGAAGAGTAGATATTTAATTTACCAATATGTATATGCTTTACAAAAGGTTGTAAAGGGTTATGTCAGAAAAATGGCAAATATAATGTTGATATTTATTATGTTTGTTTATTTTATTTTATTTTTATTATTATTATCATTATCATTATTATTATTATTTTGGTGCCTGGGTGATTGAACCCAGGACTTTTGCCCTGTGATGCATCTGCACCTCTTCTTTTGTTTTCAATTTTCAGTCAGTCAAACTGGACTCAAAATCCTATTCCATCTTCCTTGGTGTCCCAGACATGTGGCACCACCCCTGGCTGCCAATATTTCTTCTTCTAGTTATCAGCCAATACTTGTGGAGAACTTTACAGCTATGAAGTCACCTCTGTGGCTCCTGTCCTTGGAGAGTATTATTTTAGTGTAAAAGGAAGACAAAATGTGTCAGAGAGAATAGCAACCTCTGGAAATGGGAAGTCCAGCAGCAAGAAGAACAAATGATGGGAATCCGTGCCCCTCTGAGTCTAGAGAAGATTTCCCTGTGTAAGTACATGTGAAAAGTGACAAAGTGGGCCGGGAATAGGGCTCAGTGGCACAGGGCCTGCCTGGCAAGTAAGAGCTTGTGAGTTGGATTTCTGGTACAAAAAAATTGTGACAGAGAGGCTACTAGGTAAAAGTGAGAACACAAGAAGAAAGCACTTTGTGAATGCCAGACATACATAATTTCCATTTCACAAAAGCCATGTCTCCCACCTGCCAGCGACACACAGAGCTGGTATTCAGTAATGACCTGCCTGTCCAGGAGGATACACCAACATCTACCATTTGTCTAAGGCTCAAATGCCTTTTAATCCTACCATGATGGTTAAAAAGTCTACAGTGAGTATCTTAATGGTTACCACAAGAGACTATTAGTAATAGTTTCATATTTATTTGTTTCTTTGGTAATTTCCAGTATTTTTTTGAAAATCAGTCCTATTTTTGAGGAAGTAGAAAATATTTCATCCTAAAATGATGTGTTCTCATTTAATTGTCCAGGGAAGTTATAAGAATGACCTATACAATCTACTGCTAGTTAATCATGGACTATTTTATCAACATCTCTCACTGAACTCTTTAGAAATTATATACAGATTACTGCATAGACTTGTACTTTTCATATTTTTTACCTACACCATTTTTAGTGGGCATCTCTATATTCAACGAGTTGCTTTTATGTTGTGAAAGCATCAAAGTTTGGGTCATATTTTTATTTCTCTCCTTTCCAATAAAATTGCCCTTTTCAAGGTTGTTGAAAATTCACATTTTAAAATAATACACTAAATTACTGTCACAATCTCTATGTATTATCAGCAGTGAACATTCATTTTTCCTTGATACAGATCCTATAGCTCCCTAAAGCACACCAATCTCTTCTGATGGTTTACTGGAATTAACAGTGCTCTTAAATGTTTAATGTCAAAACATTCAGGAGTTTTTTCTTCACACACGCACACACACACACCCTATTTCCTGCCGATCACTCACATCCTTACCCCAGTGACTTGCATATTTGGATCTCGGGCAAGGGCTTCTTGCTTTTGTCTGTGCTCATTTCCCAATCCCGCTCTGTTTCTCCATCTGGGTGTCCAATAGATGGCCTTAACTCAAGAACATGAAAACTAAAATCCTGATCTCTTGACTGATAACTTCTCATCCTGCTAAAAGACAGCTTTGTCTTTCCAATTACTGAGTACAAAGACCTTTGATTTAGATTTGATTTATGCATTTCTCCACAAATCTCCTACAATCTGTTCTGAAGTTTACTTGGGATTAATTTGAAAATACATCCTGAAATCCAATTTTTAAATGGAGCAAAAAGAACAGACAGTTCACAGAATCAGAAAAGCTAATGGCTCTTCAGTGTAGGAAAAGATGTTCAATTTCATTCATAATATGATAAATTAAAATTAAAACAACACTGAGATACTATTTCTCATATATCATGTTGGCAAAAGCTCAAAAGCCTGACAGCACAGTCTGCTGGCAAAGCTGTGAAAATATCAGCATGCTCATATATTTAGCATTGGGAGTGCAAAATTATACAGCCACCGTGGAAAGAAATTCTGCAATACTGTTCAGAATTGTAGATTCAGCTCCTGTTTGGCCCAACAATCCTACTTCTACTTTTAGAAATCCTTCCTGTAAACATGCATACACACATTCATACCTGTAAATAATCTCATCTGCCAACTTTATTTAGTTGTTTTAATAGCTCAAAATTAAATGCTTACCATATATGTACTAATGACACATAAATAATGCAAACATTATGCACCATGAAAATGGACTATGAAAATAAAGAAAGAAATTGACTGGATAAATTATATCACACTTACATAGTAAAGGGCTACAAAAAACAACTGGACACATATTTTTATGTTTTGCATGTGTGCTAAAGAGCATGATTTAAATCAAGTGAATTTTTTAAATTTTAAAATGAAAACAATAAAAACGATGATGCAGAAATTCAAAACAAATAGGAAATTAACAATGGTTAATATATTGCATATTGTTATTTTCAAAAGAGTTGTTCAAATAATAAGATATAGATATAAAAAATCAATCAAACAATGAATGCACAAACTGTTCTTCCTGATGAACAGAGATTTATAGTATAGTTAACTTATATACAAATGTATATATTGTACATATAAAGCTTTTTCCCTTAACTTTCCCCTTTCCCCATCCAAGTGAACAAAATACAGACTAGTGTATACATTATGTACACTCAGACAAATAAAAATTAAAAACCTTAAAATTGAAACAGATGAAAACTTAATAATCTACCCATAAACAAATGGCTAAAAAGAATCATTTCATCAGCTTCTGTTGAGACATAGTTCTGGTGTCTCTAGCAATTAGATAACACAGGATTATATGGCTTTTGATATACTTTTAATCATGTTCATAACGATCAGTGAATTGTCATTGTCATCAATATTTAACCTTAATCTAATCAAGTCATTAGAACAAGCTGCCAATTCATAGGTAATACAATAAAATGTAAATACTATTATAACTACAAATCGGGCAAAATGTGGGTCACATGAACATGACAGGTTGTAAAGGATGTTTTTATAACAATTCTAGAATTTTAAAGAAAATGGAATATTAAGTAACAGTACAGATTTTTTTCCTTTTGGACACTGAAATATAACAAGAGAAAGAGATGTGATTTTTTCTGCCTTCAAATACTTCACAAAAGAAGTATTAAACATTGTAAGAACTAGGTTCTGGGTAATAAATGTTTATTGTACTCTTATAACTTTTCCTTGCACTTAAATTTTTGATATAGAAAGTAGAAGATGAGGTTTTCACATGTGCATGTACTCCTGTGTGTGTCTCTGGAATCAGATCTTTTTCACCCCTTTCCCTGGAATCTATCAGCATCGTATCATCATCTCACATATGAAGGCCTACAATCATTTCTTCTAGTTCCCCTTTTCAATCAAAATCTATTTTTCCAAATAGTATGAAATATAAAGTTTTGTAACTGTTCCCACTTACCATTCTGCAATAGCTCTGTTATTTCACTGTGATTAGAAGTACAAATTCTTACAGTGACGATTACAGCTCTACATGATCTCCCCAACTCAACCACAGGCTCTCACCTATCTGAATGAAAGCCAGCCCTCCGTTCCTGTGGGTCCTGTATCTGCAGATGACTCAGCCATCTAAGGTTTGAAAATACTTAAAACGTAAAGAAACTACACTGAAAATGTACAGATTTTCTCATTTGCAGTTATTCCCTAAGTAATACAGTGTAACAGCTATTCTGACAACATTTACATCCTAGTGGGCATCAGAAACAATCTACACATGATTAAAGTATTTAGAGCCATATGATTAGGATCTATGCAAATACTATGGCAGTTTGTATGAGGGATTTCAGCATCTGCTGGTTTGGGAACCTGAGAGAAGTCCTGAATACTGAGGAGAGTAGATTTTCTTACCACTGCCTGGACTCATTTCACCACAGCCAAAGTGGCTTCCTTGCCCTTTGCTCCAACATATGAGCATCTTCCATTATAAACATATACTTGTTCTTCCCTCTGACTGAGAAATTCTCCCCAAGATATCCACATATCTAACTACTTTACTTCCTTTAAGTTTTTATTCAAATATCTACTTCATGGTAGCTTACTTGATCACCTGGTGAAATTTGCAGATTACTAGGTCCACTGTACGAGCAGATCCTATTATCATCCTGTTATGTTTCTCTTAACTAAAAGACTTAATGTGTGCATTTTGTTATAATCTTTTTTGTCCTTTATCTTCTGACATACTCCACATCACAAGCACAGTTTTACATTTCCCCTAATCAGAAAAAAATTTCTATGAAAGAAGATATTTTCATTTCTCTTGTACATTGATATATTCCATATCTTCATAACTTTAATAACTACCATATAATAGGCCTTCCTCAAAAAACACTTTTTGAATGAAAGATAGTACAGTGAATATACGTTATTCTATGCAGAAATCCCTTCTTTTGTAGCTTATCTGAAATACTGGCTTTTTTCAGATCATGACTGACAACATCAGTTCAGTGACAGTAAAAAGTATTTTACACCAGAAAGTTCACGGACACAGGACAAATTTTGCAAAGCATGTTTCTAATCATGTTAATAAAACTAAAATGCATCTATTTCATGAAGAAGTCATCTGTTTCACAAGAAGAGTAATTGGCTCTAAAGGACTTTTGAGCAGTTTTGTTCTGAACAATTGTCTGATTTTCAAAGGGCAGGAAGTAACCTTGACTTAATATAAATATTCTGTTTAACTATAAAATTTTACTGAAGATATTCTATTCTTTACATACATTGAATATTAGTCAAAGTACTACACTTATGTAATCAGTTGACAAAATTCACATTAATGATAAAATGCAATTTATCAAACCCAAAATTTCAGAAGACCACTTTTGATTTGAGTCTGTCACTTTTTAAGAGACAAAAATGCAAGAAATATGAAAAAGTCATATTCTTTTGAAGGAATTCTGAAATAAAAAAGTAATCTTTTTTCTAGAATACCCTGTCTGCTTTAAGAATCCAGAATAATACAACTTAGAAAATATTTGGTATTCTTTAAACAACTTGAAGCTCCAGGAGATAGGAATCTTCTAAATTCCAGGAGATAGGAATTCAGTCTGAGCCACTGAAACAGGCTCCTAGAATGAGATCGGGGAAGTTATTAACACTTAAACCAACATACAGAAAACCAGAAAACCTGAAAGGAAAGAATGCTACATGATAGAAAGTTCATGAAAATAGAAAAATTAGCTATGAAACTCAGGAAAAATAGTGAGAAAATGGAGTTTTGAATTCTGAATTAAGAGAGAAAACAATTTTAAACAGTGTAAGTAATTTCCAGAAATGTATGATCTAATATAAGAGAACTAGAGAGGAAGTGGAAAATTGTGCTTTTGAGTTTAGGGATATAAAGACGAGTTTCTAGAACTGGATCACAAAATGGTAGAAATACAACATGAAAAGACAAAGTTTACCACTTAAAAGTACATTTCTCTTAAATATGAAGAAAGAAATCGATAGGTGGTTGCTTCAGTCATATGCCTGAGATGTGGGCTTCAAAATGTCCTATTTCAAAAGTGGCAAAGCCTAAGTTTCCCCTTGGTGTATATAAGTTGCATGCAAATGAACTGTTTCAACCAGTGCCTAAAACACGAAACAGAGGATGTGTAATTTTATTCAGTGAAACATAGAAGATTAAAATATGTGCTCAGAAATACGATTTTTATGTTCAAATCCTAACTTATAAATTGATATCTAAAGCAAGTTGTTCAATTTATTTAATGTAAAAATCCTTGTTTAGAAGGCAGGATATGAATCACACCTACTTGAATATCCATGTTATACACATGATATGTATAAGATAGGTTAGCTATTATCATAATTGTCTTTATTGTTATTGTCCTTTAATAGTTAATTCTGGAAAAGATAACTGATGAAATTAAATTTCTTTAAATTATGTTGTGCAATATTAAATCTAAGTGATTTTTTTCTGGTGAAGAAATTATATATATATATATAAATGTTGAGTCTGTTTTTTCTACTTTTAATCTAGGCCTCTGTTCTCACATAAAAGTGACTATATTTTTCTTTAAAATTTTGAAAATCTTACATCTAGATATAAATAATACTTTGAAACTTCGGTGCTGTATTGCATTTCAGTCTTCATTATATGGGGAGGATATAGGCAAGGGTAGAAAATATTTACCTTATACTATTGAAATCTATTTCAAATTAAATATTTCGAATCTGAAGACAAATCATACACTTTTAAGTGGCGGTACAAAACTCTGTTTTAAGGTATTGCATAATTATAGTTTGATGTTAAAATAATTGTACTTAGAAAATTCTGTCTTGATGCTTAGAATATGTTAGTAATTATGTTTTCTCCTAGATCTTTGTATTAGTTTGGTAAAGCTGCCGTAACAAACCTCCACAGACTGTGGGGTCCAAAGTGGAGTTTTAGAGACAAGTAAGGTGCATTTTGACTAGGCCCTGGCCCCTTGGCTTGCCCATGGCCACTCTATTTCCGCCTCTTCTGGGCTTCCTTCTGCCCTCCTTGAGAGACCTTCTGGTCCTTCCAGTATCCGTGCACTCTTATCTCCTCTTCTGCTAAGGACACCAGTCGGATTGGATGAGTCCCATTCATTTTCATTTAACTACCTCTTTCTTTAAAGCCTTATCTTCATATATGGTAGCATTATGAGGAACAAGGGGTTAGAGTTTTAACATATGAATTTTAAAGGAACACATTTCAGCCTGTAACAGTCTTCTTTAAAATTATTCTAAGTCATAAAATGTCACTTATCTTAATAATTTATTGTAATGTAAAACCGGTGATTTGCTCTCTGCACCTCTTTACCATTCCTGCCCTTCAAGAAATATGACTTTCTTAGAAAAATGAACTGGCAAAATTCATTCCGTCTAGGTACTTTAAATAACCCAGAGTCTCTGGATCAAGCTCATGAATCATGTCCTCAATTTTACTTATGTCAAAATCCATTCTGGGACCCTTTCTTCCTGAAAATGGTTAATGGCCCATGTACTATATGACAATTCAAAACTTCTTAGACTTGTAGACCACAATTTTGGCTTCAGTTCAGGGATAGAACATTTTAAAACTACTGTGGAAAATGGATAAATTGTCATACCATTAAAAATTAGGGGGAGGAAAAATGTCAAAACCATAGTACAACTGCATGCAATTTAATTGCAGTCTCAGATTTCTTTGCTTTAATGATTTTATCTCTTCTGTGTTTCACACATTCCTTTTTTATTTTTTCAGTTTTCTTTCACTGTCTCCCAATTCTAGTTCCAGGGAATGGTTGAAGGTGTAGTGAGTGAAAAGAGTGGGTAGATATTTAACTACAATGTATCTTTCCCAAGTATCTTCCTAGTATTTTTCTTTATTCTGTGTCTTCATTTTTAAATTCAATTTATATCTCTAAAATATGCTCTTTTCCCAAGAAACAGATTATTTATATGAAATGGAAAAAACCAGTTTACATTTAAAAAAAATTCAGAAGTCTGTTGAGGTTCTAATTATAGTAGAGTCTGTTTGCATGTAACCCAGAGAAGCAAGAAATTAAATAGCAAGTCACTGAAGGTTGTCCCATGGAGAAGGCACTTGGGAAAGTCTTTTAAGGGTAGGTAGCATCTGGGTAGGTTTATGTTTGATGAATGCCTTCACTGGGGACTTTGTTATAGTCAAAACAGAGCTTTTGGGATAAAGACTAGGTCATCCTCAGGGCTAACTTTTTGGAATAACTGTGCATGTTGATTTCACATTCTGTACATCATGGGTATTGGCATGTTTACATGACAATGAGAAAATCATAAAAATAGAAATAGGATCCATTTTGATCTCTAATTTTATGAGGCAGACTCTGTTTCTGTTCTCTACCACCTAAGTTTCTATGGTGCCTATGGGATTAGATTAAAGGGGAGAGTAGGAAAAGAAGGGGAAAAAATCCAACAACAGCGGCATTGGGACAGCAGGGGTGCAGAGATAGTGATTGTACTGGTAGAACTAGGAAGCAGGGGAGATGCTTTCTTGGAGGCAGTTGGGAAAGAGTTTTCCGCAGCAAATGTCAAAGTAGGGAAATAGCCAAAGTACATTTAGAAGAAATGTTGGTACAGATTTTGACCTTCCACCAAACCTGTCTCACCATCTAACTTATCACTCTTGCAACCAGGATGCTGGGGTTCTTATTCCACTTTCATCGCTTACTAGCTATAGAAACTTAACTACTACTTAAGAAGTAACTTAACTACTCTGCGTCTCCACGTCCTTATGGTAGGACGAGATAAGGGTTTTGCATCCACCACAGGTTTTGTGTGGGGTTGTTGAAAGCATGTAGCACAGTAAGACAGAGCTAATATTTAATACCCCTGTTATTCCTTTATTCCTTGTACCATGGCTTTTGGAAAGGACAACATGGAGAATGATCAGCAAAAAATGAAATAATGTTTGCAACCATTGTGAATGTAAACTGAGAAATAAAAGTGAAAATTGCGGTGTTGCTTCTTAATTCCGTGGCTATGGACAAGGCCATTGACCTGCAGATAAGTAAAACAAAAGGCTGCATTTTTTATGACAATGATATAACACAAAATTTTTGAAACTCTAGTTAAATATAATCATTGAGGTCATTTATCATAATTTTTCTTTGTCTCAGTAATACTTCGTGTAATATATATATATATATATACATACATATTATGTGCAAATATATTATGTAATACACTCTGTATATTATTTTTCAGTAATACTCTGTATATTACCTTTGTATATTATATAATCATGTAGTCTTTGCTTCAATGCTCCAAACTCCGGGTTTGCCAACTAGGGATTGCTACCTTATCAGTTAAAGTATGAATAAAAGAAAGTCTGATTAGATCTGCATAGCATGGTAGTAGCCCAGGGCTAGTCTTTGAAGTCTTAGCTTCAATTGTATAGGTTCTTTACTAAACAAGAAGTTTTGTGTTCTTTCTCCAAAAATAATAATAATAATAATAATGTGTTCCCCTTGGGAATAAAATTTTCTACATACCTCTTCTTAGTAAGTTTCTTATTTTTGAGAAGAGCTTATGGATTGTTTATGAGAGATGTAGCTAGTTTCTCTAAGCACCGGTCCAATTAGGTTTCAAGGGGATGCATCACTGAAACCATAAACGCATGGTAGGATGTGGATAATGCTCCCTTTGCCGCTCCTAAGGAGGCTTCCAAAGCTCATTCTCCTTGCTCTAGGCTTGGGCTGTCTGAGTGCCTGGAAGGAAACATGTGCCTCCCTTCAGAATTCCCTTTGGGTTTCAGTTCACCCTCCAGGAGCACTAAACAAACATGAAAGATGTAATAGCTACTTCTGTCTTCATGAGACATTTTTATCATAATCTCTTGTTTTATCCAGATTATGACCCACAATTTAATATCTAAGTACACATATCAATTCACTGTGTGAATTTGTGAAACACGGAATATTTGAAATGGATTTTTTTTTCATCTCCTAGAGCATCATTTCTCAACCTTTTCTTCAGCATTGTCCCTCTAAGGAACTTGTGCAGACATTTTTCCTAGTCACTACTGTCCGTAAAATATAAACATCACAGATACTCTGTATAGGTAAGTATTGCTCTATGTATAACCATGCTTTATAAAAAGAATATGAAAATAAGAGGCTCTCACTACCATCAAGACCAACACTAGCATAGCTTTAGAGTGATAATCCTTGCTCTGATGGCACCAACAAAACAGACTCAGCTGCCTGTCTCAAGACACCAAATAAGGAGACAAAGGGGAAAGGAAAGGAAGGGCTTTAGTCAGTCTGACCATACTGGAAAGGACAGACATAGAGGCTCAAGACCTGTCTTTGAGGCGTTGACAGAAACTTTGACGTTCTATTGGAAAGCACGTTCTATTGGTCTTGTTGCTCATTATCTCAGGACTGGCTGTGTGAGGTAGCTTCACACTTCAGAAATGAAAGTTCTTTTGACTCAAAGGAGCAACCTGATTCCTGTGAGATGACTAGTCCTGCATTGTGGGGGTGGCAAGTGTCTGTAGAGGTTCTGTTGGAATCCAAGATGACTAGAGGGTTAGAATAATGGCTGGAGAATTCCAGGCACAGGTCTAAGGGTTCTAGGCAAAGGCAAGGTGAAAGCCGGCCACTGAAAACCCCTGCAGAGCTTGAAAATACTTTAGTTACTCTTATCTTAGTGTCCTTAATCTTGAAAGGCAATGAGATTGGCTAGGTAAATTTAGGGTCAATAATTGTATGTTCCTAATTTTTAGATAAACTCTCATGCTTACTGCTTTGTGGAGCAGAGACCTGGCCAAATGTAATAAGATACAGAAGAGACAGATGTAAAAAGAATGCAGAAAGGTCAAGCTTTATCCTGGTTTTAGTCAACTGTTGGTTATCTGTAGGCACAGCTTCTAAGTTATATTGACAACACATTATTGATTCTTTGGCAGTGATACTGCCCAAGATAAGAATGCACTCCCCAGAGGTCTCCTAAATAATGTTATCTTGCAAATCATTTAAACAAATAAGGAAGGAAGGAAGGAAGGAAGGAAGGAAGGAAGGAAGGAAGGAAGGAAGGAAGGAAGGAAGGAAAGAAAGGTGGGAGGGAGGGAAAAGGAAATGGAAGGAGGATAGAAAGGAAGAAAGGGAGAAAGAAGAAAAAAATTTGTTCTTTTGATAACATGAAATTTAGCCAGATCTCCATTTACATAGCAAATTGTAAGAATAACTTTTTTAAAAAAAATTCCACACTAAGGTATTTTTAAAATCAGAAAATGAACTGTTATATAAAGGTCTTTTCTCTTAACTTTGGTTAACTGAGTAGCATAGTATGAAAAAAAATGAATAGTCAAAGTTTATTTAAATAATTTGATATCATCAACTAGTTTGTTTTCACAGGGTATTCAATTTTTAAATTGATGTTAAATATTAATGCAATACACCGATATGTGCATTTAAAAAGTAGACCATTAAAATAAAGCCACTACATCCTTTGACCATTATCTATTTTGATTCCTTTAAGCCCTTCAGGGTAGAAGATATTATTTATATATTTCCATACCTTTTCATTTTAAAACTTGATATACATATACACACGTATTCATGTCCATACATGGAGGATCCATTTATTTTTTTCAACTGCTGATTTTCATCTGTGGCAAGAACTACAGAACTTTGATTTGATCCTCTTATTTCTGGACATCCTAGCTAAGATCTTTAAGTTGACTGATCAAAAAGGTCCAGTGGAATTGCAATGACTAGCTGCTCAATGAAACATAGATAATTAGAAATCAGGATGATTTCAGAGTTTCAATGCAAAGTTGAAGCCATGCAAAATATCACTTTTTAAAAAAGCGTTATTATTTTTATTCTGTTTTTGTTTTTTTTAATGTTGGATGGATAAGCAGCCTTCCCTGTGCGGGGCATGGTGACGCATACTTGTAAACCCATTAATCTGGAAGTATGAGGCAGAATTGGAAGTTCCAGCCCAGCCCGGGCAAGATCTTGTCTCAAATAAAAAGTAAAAATGAGCTAGGGAATAATTCAATGCAAGGGCCCTGGGCTTTTTATCCTTAGTACTTCAGGAAAAAATAAATGATATAAAATAAAAAGTTTCCCAAGAATAAAAGTTAGTGTGATTTAATCCTGAGTACCACAAAACCAAAACAAAACAGCAAAAACAAAACAAAATGAAGATGCACAGAAATACCGAATTTGATGTTTTCATGCTTTTTTTAAAAAATGGGACACTTATATAATATTTCCTTTGTGCAGGAGAGTCTTCTAGGTTCTTTACACAGATTAACCATAAAAGCCATCCAAAGTTTTATCTGTATTTTTTTTAAATTGTTATTTTAAAAATAGACAAAAAAGGATAAAAATGATATGGAATTTCAAAATTTTATATGTATTTTAAAACTTAAGAAAGCAGGACACTACAAAATTATATAATTCTTGAAGAGGCAGAATTATGAAGGCAGAGACAAGATTTGAACAAGATTGGTGGTTTCACCATTTGTGTTGTTATACATACATCATGATGCATTTGTTTTTCTGCTATTCAAATAGTGTACTTACTCTTATGCTATTCAAATTAGTAATATATGTCTTCATACTTCCTTTAATTAAGAAATAACTGAAAATACAATACAGCTACACAAAGAATAGGTCACATAATTAAAAAGCATAAGGCTTATTTATATTTCATCATTCATTAAACTTTAGTTTTTGGAACTTAAAATTTTCTAAGATGACACGTTAGCTGTTTTATCTCTTTGAAGCTTTAGTCATACTTTATATTTCTGTTTACACAGTAAAGATGTATAGCTTTGTCAATCAGACCCTGGGAGTAATAGCTTTAACAAATATGAATGTTGGCTCAGAAACATGTCAAGTAGAATTACTACATGAAGCTTATAGTAATTCATTTATCAATCTATAAAGTTCTGACAAGTATGTCAGGATGATAAAGAAAACTGAATGTAAATCCTAACAAAGCTAGGAGCTAGGCTAATCATTATTTCTATATTTCTATATTTGTTGGCAAGCTCTTTATTAGAGGAGAGCAAATCAGAGCAGGAACTTGATAGTCACTTTTCAGAGACAGGAAAGGAAAGAGAAAAGTTATTTATTATCTAAATATGTAATGTAATTTAACTTTGATTTCAAAAGAATGTACAGCACAACTTGTTTCTACCAAAGGTATGTTTGTATTTCTTTGTGTTGAATTATATTATGATCTTATGGTGTACATTTTATCAATAAAAATGGAAACATTCAGATAGCTTTTGAAATACTCCAACTCTTATAGAATGTAAAGAATGTTCCATTTTGTCCTTAAGTGTGACATACTTATTAGTAGCAAAATTCATAAATCACAAGTATAGAAAAAGAACATGGAATCATAAATTTGACACATTTTACATTAAATGGATACATCAACCATTAAAATAAATGTATCTCTTACTGAGAAAATAGATCAAAATCAAATCTAATAGTTCACTTACCAAATCAGACATCTACTATTGAATCATTACTTATTGAATACTGGAAAAGATCCATCATCTATCATATCAAATACCTTCTCTAGTAAATCACCCCATCATCTGATTCAAAACTGTCTTCTACTAAATCAAAAAACTACCCAATAAGTCAAAGCAATATTGCATCAAAAATTTTCATTTAAAGTAAATATAATGAATCACCAGACAGAATATATCATAGTAAAGGTGTCATTTATTAAGAAAAGATACGCCTTCTGCTATCTAATATTTTAAAATATGTTCCTTTAAACAGTAAAAATTATTCATTTAGATTGCTTTTATTATGATAAAAAAACATTTTCTAAGCAAATGATAATCAAATAATAAGGAAGTGCTTGAAATGCTTATAAAATAAATGTGTACTCTTAAATGTTCAAGAATGTAAACAGTGGGTTAATTTCACCTCAATATTTCTATTCCACTTTAAATTTAATTTTTATTAATTTATTTTTTATTTCTATTGCCATAATTTTACACATGGTGTAAAAATAATATTTTGACACATATACATTGTGTATGGTCAAATTACAGTAGTTAATACATCCATCACCTTAAACATGTATCTTTTCTTCGTGGAGAGAACTTTCCATCTCCACTCTTCTATACTGAAATACACTATACATTATTACTAACCATAACCTCCCTTTTATGCAGTTAAGTGCTAAACCCTATCCCACTTCTCTAACTGTGAATTTGTACTTACTGCCCATCCTCGCGTTTCTCCTCTCTCTACGGCTCACATATTTTATGCTCCATAGGAAAATGACATCACGTGCTGTTTATCTTTGTCTACTGGGCTTATTTTACTTAGGGTTACATCTTCCAGGACCAGCCAAGCTGTCAGCACACATGATTTCATGCATTATTATGGCTGAGTAAGTATTGCATAGTGCATGTAAACTACATTTTCTTTATCCATTCATTCATTGACAGACACATAGGTTGATTTCAGGTGTTGGATACCATGAATGATGCTACAGTGAACATGGAAATACATATGTGTCCCTGACATACTTATTTCACACCCTTAACACTCACAGTAATGAGATGGCTTGGTGTACGCTGGCTTTACTGTCCATTATTTATGAGACACCGCCATACTCTCTTCCACAGTGACTGCACTCTTTTACAAATCTACACAACATATGCAAAAGTTTATTTCTCCACATCCTCATGAACACTTTTCATCATTTGTCTCTCTGATCATAGCCACACTAGCTGGAGTAAGGTACAAAATGTGAGCTTTGGGGGAGGGCAGGTGTTGCTTTTGGTGCTACGGGTTGCTTAGTTATTTGGTTTGAAGGCACTGAGAACCAAGAAGTCAGACTCGTCTCTGTATTCTCCTCTTTTTTCCAAATACAAACAGGCATTTTAATGTCTCTTGCATGCTGTATCACTCCCTTCACCCAGCTGTGTCTAGGATACAATGCTTAAAGTGTGGAAATAGGGCAGTTGAAAAACAGCAAAACATCTTTGTATTTCTAGTTTTCTATAGAACTTAATGTGAAACATTTTCTCCAATTTATATTAGAAAATATTTATTTTGGTTTAATTCTATATATTTCCTCAAAAGCAATTTAACTATACACATTTTAATGCAGAGTGGATGTCCTCACAATAAAGGAGGTTTTATGTAGTAAATCTAAAGCAGCAGCCTAATTTAAGTCATTTTAACAAAACATTTCCTTCTCAGTATAAAAACTGCAGCTATATTGACTATGCATTTGCCTAAGAAATTGGCATACAAACCCATTGAGCTATTAGATTTAAAGACATAGAAACTTCTAGAAGTCAAATTTACTAATATTACCAATATTTTTCCCCCAAGTTGTGTATATAACAGATAAAATGAGGTAATTCACAGATCATCAAATTATTCATTTGTCTTTCTGACAGGCAGAAATTCAAATAATTGCCTTCATTTAAAAAATTTTGACTGACGTTTTTATGAAAAAATTCAGTATCTGCTAGTTCTTCATCCATGATTTCTTCTGCAACAAATATCTCCAGCTGATAGTGAGGCTGAGCATATATTTTTGCAACAGGGTCTATTCTGCGAATGCGAGCTCTGTTTTTCCCATGTAACCATAACCCTATTCACTTTCAAGCTCTCCCCAGTTTAGGAATTGAATTCTCCCCAAGCATCTTACATTTGTTATTTTTACTTGTTTATGTTATGTACTTGGCCATTGTAAGACCAAATTTACAATTCCAGCTATAAAGCCTACTGCTCTGTAAATAATTTTTATAGGTCTTTTGTGTTTAATGTTGCTGTGAATTGGTATGAAAATAAATGAGTTTAAATCTACCTTCTGTCCCCACACAATTTTTTTCACTTGCCGAGAATAATAAAATACCCGTGAACGCTTTAGTGAATAGGCAAGTATATTATAATATACTAATTGCACAATGTATGTAGGATATGTGTTCAATAAACAGAGCCACATATGTGTGGAGTTTAATACTTGTGGACTTCATATGTGAGAACAAGACAGAATATATTAAGAAAAATTTGTCAATTTAAAAATATTGTAGTTTTAAGAATAAACTAGTTGAAAGAACAACTAAAAGTTAACAGTAAAAATGATCTTGTGACTATATAAAGACTAATTATTAGATAAAAATTGCATTGGATTAAATTTGTAGAGTATTTGAAATTATAAAGTTGAGTAAAAACAGCATTGTTTTACTGTTGTAGAAATCCTAACTCATTCTTATGTCCATTCCCTGTTCCCCACCTGTGCCACTACATCAATCACATACTCAATAATAATCTAAAAATCTTGCTTTTTCACCAGAAATATAGCTACTCTACTATTTGTTTTGAAATACCTTTGCCTGGTTAAGAGATGAAAATAGATTGTAAGTCATTTATGAGTTAGTCAATAAGACCAGCCCGCCCTTATCGCCAGCTATTTATAAAAGTGGCCCAAACATGTTTATTACTGATCAGCAGCTTCTCATTATTGCTCTGTCTCTGTCAATATGAACATTGATTAAGTGTAATTGAAGTTTTACCCAGCATGAATTGATTAGAATGTAAAGTAACAAGAATTGTACAAGATGTCAAAAGGTAGGAACAATTCCAAAGGACATTTAGAGGATATTCTGTCCACTCAAGGAAGGGGACACAGGTTACCTGACCTAGCAGAGTGAAGAGAAGGAAAAAGTATTACCATAATTTAAGAAATAAAAAAGATTTTCAAAAGTGTCAATCTCTATAATAAACATATTCCATATTTCCATTTTATACAGAAATGATGTGGAAAATATAACATGTTTCAAAAAGTTTTACATCGACTCTGAAGTTGTTAGTGGTCTTTATTTAGACAAGATTATGCAATATTTTATAAGGCCTACATCTGATTTTCTAACATTTTTCCATAAGTGAAACAAATTTTAAAGTCATAAACATCTTATAAAAGCCCTCTTGATTCTCCAAATATAATTATTCAACCTTACATAAGGTGGGGTGTCACCAACAAAGTATTTCTAGGGTTTGAGTTTTGTAACTTTCCTAAGAAGAATGAGCTACTGATCCAATATTGCAATTCAGTACATTTCAGGGTGTAATTGTGCTGTGGTTGACAGTGTCCCCTCAAAATGCCTGTACTGGAACTGTCATCCCTTAATGCAACCCTGTTGGGATGTCTGGCCCAATGAGGCCATGAGGCTGTGCCTCATGGTAAGGGCTCTGCCCTCATGAGAGATTAATGTTCTTATCATGCAAGCTGGTTTGGTATTGTACCAGATGATTCCTTGCAGAAAAAAAAAGTTCATCTCCTCCTCACAGTACTCATTTTACTAGGTTTTAACAGCATTAAGGCCTCCTTAGATGTTGGTTTGTTGATCTCAAACTTCTCAGCCTCCAGTACTGGAAACTAATTGATTTCTATTCAAAGTCACTTACTACAGTAGTGCAAATGGATTAGGACAACCAAGTTCCAGATTCTACCCTAATCTTAGTGGAAGAACATAAACAGCCCTGCTATTTCCCTCAATAATATCCTAACCCTCTCTAAAAAGAAATTTCATATTTCTCTCCCATTTACAAATTTATCACACAAGACAGAACGGGACATCGGAGTACTTTGAAAGTTTGGGGTAGGGAAAACTTAAAGTTGACAGGAGAAAAAAAAAGGAAAAAAGATACTTGGAAAATTTCACTTGAATCTAAAGCAGATGCATGGTGGCCTTCTGTTTTATAGCAGCTAACATAGTACAGGGGATTTCAGGAAAGATGAAAGAGCTTTCAGCTTCATGGCTGGTGAGTAATACACATTAGGTTTAGAAATGATGAACTTGCACGTTTGTCAGGGAACAGCAATCTTTAACATTTTAGTTCTCCTAAAATAAAGCTTTACTAAGAGCTCAGTTTTCCAGTTGAACAAATACAAAGCTATTCTGACTGAAGCTGCAGTGGGTCCCCAGAACTCTGTGAACCCCTGTGTGCTAACTCCATCCCACGGCTTTCCCGGCATCCTATGGCTGCTAAGGAAGGAGCTTTGGTGAATATACGGTGAATACAGCGGAGAGTGCAGAGAGAGGGAGAAGGACTGAATAAGAAAAGCATGAGTCTGTAGTGAACCGTAGATAGCACTGATTTTCAATAATTCTTGTTATTATTCAGCAGAAAATAAATGGCGCTACAAGGAGTGATTTGTTTTTACTGGTTTTAAACACAGCTGCTTCTTGGAAAGATATATCTATTATTCTAAAGCAATTAACATGAAAATGAGTTTGTAGTTGCTTTGGTCACTTTCTCATCACTGGAACAAAATACCTTCACACCTGGAAATGAAAGATAGAGGTTTATTTTGGCTCATGTGTATGGTCCCCGGTCAGAGAGACCCAGGACAAAACAACATGGCAGAAAAAAGCTAGTCACTTCATTTTGGCCTGGAAGCAGAGAGCCAAAGCAAGAGCCAGGAAAGGAGAAAAAACTCTTCCAGATCAGGCCCACAGTTACCTGCATATTCTGACCGCACCCGCCTCCTAGCAGCAGGTCAGCTGTAATAGCCCCCATAATCCAATGGCTTTTCAAACACACGAGCTTTGGGGAACCGGTCTAGATCCACATGGTGACAGTGGAGAAAAGGCACAAGGCCCTCAGTCTGAGGACTTCATGGAATTGATTGATACCGCTGCTTCTGTATGGCTGACAAAACAGTGTTGCTGTCAGCAAGAGTAATCAGGAAGAGGAAATACGTAAGGTGGAATGAGTGCAGTGCTTTCTGATTAGGTTTTGGTACTAAGTACATACAAAGATAAAGTTACAATGTTAGAAAGCAGAAAGCCTGAACTTACTGACATAAAGGGAGGAGTAGAAAATTATGTGGTGGAAGAATTTGTTAAAAGGGCATATAGAGAATAACAGAAAAAAAATCAAGAACAAAAAAATACTTATAACAATTACTTGAAGTGCAAAGGATTTAATTCATTTTTGTGGGTTCTAAATTAAGTTGTAAAATTCTGAAAGCAGTTGGTTCAAATAAAACAATGCAGGAGCACTAATAACAGCTCACCTATAAAAGGCATTTCTAGAGAAGTGAACTCTAATTCTTTGTCCAGCCGTAACTCCTTCAGCCTTGCATTCAAATATTTAAACCTGCAATACAAAGTTTTTTGCTGATTATTAAATCCAACACATTTTCTCTTCCAAATTTTGTACAACTGTGGGTACAGACCTTCAGTCAAGTAAGTAACATCCATTAAGTTAACGATCATACCTGGTAAGGAATATTCATATCAATGAGTTAAACATTATTAACCTAGAGAAATGTGCAATTTAGAAAAGTAAGAAATATTCTGTGGTGGACATTAGCTACTAAGTTATGCAGTGTGATCAAAATATACTGTGAGTACTTAAATGAAGATAAATGTATTAGACTAAAAGATATACTGCCATTAATCGCCCATAAAATGTAACCCTGGCTTCAAACACACTTGCTGCATTGTTCGTGCAGCTTTCTGAAGCAGGCCTGGAAGTCCTCTTTAATAGCTCTTTTGTGTCGCCTTAAGGTCCTAAATCCATCTAAAACATTTATGACAACTTCTGTCAAAAAAACATTGCAAAGTATCCTCATCCAATGTATTCTCTAGATCTACTACAAGACTTTTGTGTCTTCTGTATGTCAAAATGAACATGAAAGGTAAATGTTTTAAGTTGGGTTTAAGACACTGATGCAACCACAGCAGTGCAACAAAAGACACTCATGAAAAAGACTTTCAGAACTATTTCAGAGAGTGGCAAGAAGGATGGGACCAATGTGTTTGTTGATCACATCTCTTATTTAAAATATTTTCTTCTATAACTATTTAAGCAAGTACTATAAATTATTTTAAGCAATATCTTTGAATAAATAATTCCAAAATTTATTCCCCTATCAAACCTGCTTATCTTGAATATATGATATAATTTGACTTGACTTAAATGTTGTACTTCTTTAGATTTTGGTTTTTTGTTTTGTTTTGTTTTGTTTTGTTATTTTGGTACTGGGGATTGAACTCACAACCTTGTGCTTGCCAGGCAGACACGTATAAGACTGAGCTAAATCCCCAGCCCATTAATTTTAGTTTTAAAAGTCAATAGGAAGTGGTTGCCCCAAAGGCTCGTGTGTTGGAGGTGTAGTTTCCAATGCAGCAATATTAGAAAGGGTCTTTGGGGAGATAACTGCACCAGGAGGGGTCTAAACTTACTCGTAGATTTATCTATTGATGGGTTAGTAATTTGATGGCACTAATGGGTGGTGTTGAAAACTTAGGAGGTAGGATCTAATTGAAGAGACTGGATAATGGGAATGTGATTTTGGCCTCCAATCCTTTGGGCTCTCTGTTTGTCTCTGATTCCTGGCTGCCATGAGGTGAACAGTTTTGCTCTACTTGTCCCTCCACTAGGATGTTTCTCTCTTGCCACAGGTTCAAATGAAATAGAGCCAGGTAACCATGGACTGAATGCTCTGAAACCACAAGTCACAAATACATCATCCTCTTTAATTAAACTGGTATCTTTAGGTATATTGTCGCAGTAGAAAGTTAACACACCTAGAATCTTACTTCCAGTTCATTTTTTTAGACATACACAAATAGTCAGTTATTCTCACCTTTTGCTGGTGAATTTACAGAGGAAAAGACAAAAGAATCTCACACGAGCTACATGTATGCAACTGTTGGGAAGCATTTATTCTGGTAAGGAGTTACATTACAAAAAAGAAGCTAAACATATTAAAGAGGTTAATGACAATTTTAAAATGTCTGGAGAGAGACAAAACTGATTTCAATACATAGTAACATTCGTAAATAAATTAACCTCTCTTGGCCTTAATATCTCCTTCACAGAGTTAATTGTGAAAGAGAGATGGAAAGCAATTAACATCCTGTCCAGCATGGAGAAAAGCATTGAAATAAATGATGCATTATTAATTCTGTATTTCTGATTTTTGGATTGTTCATAATCACACTTTTTCCAGGGCTATTTATTTCTCCTCAAATAATTGCAATAGTTTTTTTTTTCTAAACCAAGTTCTCTCACAGGTTTTATGTTATCCTGATAACTCCCTATGAAGTTCATAGAACAATCTTATTTCCCCAATGATAAGATGAGCAAGATAATGCCAGGGAGGATTAAGATTTTACCCAAGTTGTACAAATAAGAAGTGACTGATTGGAAAGTGAAATCTGACTTGTCAAAGGATAATAAATTATTTTATTTAAAGTATGAATACACAAAAATGGGTATTTCTATAAATTTAATTTTATATTCTGATAGCATGCTTACCTCAGTAAAGGTTGTATGTATAGTTGTATGTTTCATCTGTTAAACTACAGAAATGTTACAAAAAGCCTTAAATAAGAAACAGGGAGAACTAGTAATGATTACGATGCAGTTATAATGTTCGCCAGAAGATTTATCATTAGTAGGTTAGGATTTACTTAGTTTCCTTTTTTTAACTTTTAAATCATTATCTATAGATATGATCCACACAAGTTTATGGCTTAAAACTGTAGCTCTAGATAATATAAAATACTCTAAGTGTGCTAATAAAGTATACAAGGCTCATGTAAATTTCAGTCTATTAGTAGGGAGTTAGAAATACTACCAAGGTCTCAAAACAAACTAAATGGAGACATCTACCTAAGGAATAAGGAAGGGTCTACTGTCCTTCGGGGGTAGATTAACACAGCTCATTTTATTTATATAAGAACAATGACCTTGAAGAAAGGAAAAAGTATTCCTTAGATCATTCAAATGTAGCCTGAGACAGGAACGATCATATGGGCGGGGAAACAAACAAAACCCTGGACCCTTTTTTGCTGCTCATTAAAAACATATTTGTTTTTATCCTGAAACAGCCAGGGACTTAAAAGTGTTTTGTTCTGTTTGTTTGTTTTTTTTTCTATGAACCATAACTCTTCATGGGCCTATGGTTGTCCTAAAGATAACTAAAAGTTTGACTTTATTTTTGTAGCCTTTATTACCGCAAATCTTGGGTCAACTCTCTTCTCAGATCTGCACATAGGCATGTGAAGCAGGTACAGAGTTTCTGTGTAAAAGTTGGCAAAGCAAGGTTGATTACCCCTGAATGCAGATATTCTCAGCCCATTCAATACTGATGACACAGGGATGGGTAATTTTCAGGGCCATTTTACTATTTCCGGAAGTCTGCAGCCATTCTCCTGAACCAGACGCAATCAGCTGTGAATGAAACGATCTCAGCCATGAAAACTCCAGAGCTAAGGTATCAGTACAAAGACATTATCAGTAAGACAATGGTCACCGGAACCTCAGCCAACCAGCTATTTTTTTAAAAGCCAGCCTCCTACTTTTGCAGGTGGGCCAGTCTGAATCTTTATATCAAAATATGCTTCCCCCCAAATAACCAACCTGGAGCCCTTTCCTATCTTCCCTCTGACTTAAAAATCAAAGCCTTTTTTCCTTTGACTTGTGTGCAGTGTTTTTCTGGTGCCCTGACACCTTTCTTGGTCAGTGTTACACCTTTCTGGCACAGACTGTTTCTGAGCACAACTTTCTAAGACCTTCAATAAATATAGTTGTTCATTACTTTCGACTGGATTAACACTTGGCAATTCTTTCCTTGTGATACACACAAACATAGACTATTATTGCTCCATTCAGCTTTCTCTCCTAACCATTGAAGTCTGGTAAGGCCTCAAGATAGATGACTCAAATTACTTAAGAAGCAAAGTTTTTAAATCTTCTTTCAGGACAAGACTCTGGAACCAACTCGTAGATGGTTTAAAACCTGATTTTTAAGCATAAGCATAGACAGAAGGAGCCTACTCATCAGATAAATGAATGTCTGATGTTACAAATTCAAAATTCCCAAGGCAGGACTTTTTAATAACCCCTTTCCAAAAAGAATCAAGGACATGCTGATCTTTACAACTATGCACAAGAAATCCCTACAATTCCTCCTTCTCCACATTCATTTCAGGAGCACACATCACAGACCTAACTTTATTTTATTTCCCTTGGTTTTTGTTGTTGTTGTTATGTTTTGTTTTTCTTTCTGAGTTCTTCTCAGCTATGTATTCTATAATCACCTTGGATATTAGGAGGATACCTTGGTATCCAGTGAGGAAGCCCACTGGATAAATCTCTTGTGAAAACAATCAAAACCAAGGCAACATACCCCACCACCAGCATTACCACCATTCTAAGATAACCTGCTTTGACCACTGTGTATACCACTCATTATGGAAGCATCTAACACTTATCTCAAGAGTCTTCCTATAATACTACAAAGGCATCATCACCTCCTTGAAGACACGGCTGGTCTTCCACATGTAACAACACTGATTAAAATGCTTTTCTTTGCCAGCACCATCTCTTCAACTGGAAGGGGTGAGTGCCTTAGCCTACCTAGACCATTGGGAACCCCAGAGTTGGGACCTTTATCCTAAGTCTCTGATAACACAATCAACAAGCAAATTTTCTTGACTGTCATGTTAACTTTGTGTCTTGTATATGTGCTTTCCCATAACGCACTCTGTTATGATTGGATGTATAAGATGCAGTCTATATGCATGAACTGTCAATGTGCTTTAGGTGAAGAACTGTTCCTATAGTTCATTCAGGACAATCTGCCACATATGCAACCTGGTTTGGAATTTTGCACTTTCTGGGAAAGGCACAGGGCTCTCTGTTTTTATTGTCCCTACCTCTGGGTAGTAAGCTTTAGGACAAAGTTCAGGGGTTTGACCGGGGTGGGGGGGCATTAACCAGCTTCAGATGAGTAGAGGGGAATGATCCAGCAGCAAATGGAGAGAAACAGCTGGTAGCTCTAATTGCACTATCTATTCTACTTTTTAAAATCTGTCTTTGTTTCTCCTATATTGGTTTCAGGCAAACCAACAGTGATTCACTGCTGGATAACACCACACCACTGATAGACAGCAAGTTAGACAATAGCAGATCTAGTAAGAGGTAGCAGGGGCTATAAGAAAAGCAAAGAAGATGTGATTTCTTTTTCTTTTTTTAATTTATTTTTTTATTTTTTTATTTTTTGGTGCTGGGGATCAAAGTCACAACCTTGCGTTTGCCAAGCAGGCACTTTCACCGGTGAGCTAAACCCTCAGCCCCTTCTTTCATTTTCTTAATCATTAGGTCCATATAAAACCCACACAACCTTGTTGTTCCAAACTTTAGTCCACAAGACTGTAACATGCAAGGAGCAAAAGGATAAGATCTAGTCCTTATACAGGTCCACACTTTGGGTCAGGAGTTAAAAACAAACCTCAACGCCTCAAAACAAACTAAAAGGAAAACACCAATGAAGGGAGTAAACAAGGTTCTCTGTCTCTCTGATATAGTTTAACATGGTCCTTTTCCTTGTTAAAAAAAAACAATGACTTGAGAGGAGGGAAGGAATATTCTTTGCGAGATCCAATGAATTATATAAGTATAACCAGAGACCTCATTTAGTGCAGCTACCACCTTGGCACTTGCCTGCTTCATCCCAGAAAGTATATGCTCTGTCTCACTCTGAAAATCTTCAAGTTTACAGTAAACTACCTAAATATACAATGTGTCTGAAATCTTTCAGCAAAGACAGAACCCAGAGTGTGGCCAATACCTTGTGTTGCTAGGATTTCCTAATGCAGGACGAGGCTGTTCACTGAGTCACTGCTGTTCACAGAGTTGAATAAGAGAAGACTGAGAAGACAAATTACTTAAGATTTCTTATATTACTTTCTAAAAAGTGTGGGTATAATCCTTGGTTTGTGGAGTTACTGAACTGGTTAGATGTATCATTTCCCTTTGAAAAACATAGGCAATCATGCTGTGTGAGTTGGAAGACTTGAACAGAGTGAATATGAATCCATGAATACTGATTTATTGCTCAACACAATGTGACTTAATTAAATAGCCACCTGTCTAGCAGGACAAGGGCTTTGTTATTAAGTTCACTCTTTAATGCAGGACCCTGCAAAATTTTTAACTTGAAAACTTGTTCCACTCCCATTTCTCTTTTAGAAAACAGACTTGTTTCTCTCTTTTTCTTCATTTGTGACACATATGAGTATTATATTTTGTCATTTAATCAAACCATAATTTGAAGGAAAATGTCTAGTATTCATAACTGAATGTTTAATCAAAAACCTAGAATTCCACAAGAATAGGACAATTGGCCAATTCTCTTGAACAATGAAACCTAGTCCAAAACAATTTTGTTTGATTTACAAAGAGCCTCTTGTGTCTACACTGAAATGTAGCCCTGTGCCCCTACTGTCATCTGTCAGACTGGGAGAATTTCCAGATAATCAAAATGTCATGGAGTTAGTACTTTTAATTTTTATTTCATCTCCTGCAAGTATGAACTCTGATTGTAATTACAGTTTCATCTGTTCTTGAATGATTCTGTTTTATCAGACAAAGAGTACTCTAATAACCACAGTAACAGAGAACAAGGCAACTGCCTAAGACAGGAAACAATAAAAATGTCATGTTTTGGAACGCAGCAAACAACCTCAAACTATAGATTATGAAACATGAATCTTGAAATTGTGATTAGTTGTTAAATATTTAACATCCACAGCTTACCTCTGTAACAGAGTCATGTGTTTTCTCTGGCCACAGTACTGATTGAAATGATAGAAACCAGATCAAAAAATGCCCCCGTGGAAAAAGCAAATTGACATAGAGAAGAAATCTAATCCAATAGGACTGATCAAGTTAGGTAAGAATTAATTAAAAGCATAAGGGAATCTGAAGAATATGCCTCTCTGGTCTCATTATACAATGCATACTAAATACAAATTGCACAAAACAGAAAGATACAGGCCTTTCCTGCTAATTACATCCCTGGCCAGGTGGCTATGAGAAGACTATTTTTAGGTTGGATGATACTTTCAATAACTTTAGCCAGAGCTCTGATTTGATTTAAAAAGCTATATAAAACCCAGGCTTTATTCTTTAATGAGTATGCAACATAGATATGCAATGTTGAATGTCAGTTAATTCTAATATTTTAAAGTTCTCTATTTAAAAAGTAGTAACAATTTCTGTCCTGTATCATGTGCAGTTATGATGTAGAAATAAATCGATACTGTTCTGATAGATTTAAAATATAATCAAACCGTGGGTTTAAAATGGTATCTATTCTTCATGTATTTCTTAGAACTCCATTTTTACTCTGTTATGTACTAAGAACAGGTAAAGACACACATTCATGAGGAAAATGGGATGAGAAGAAGGCAGAAGAGAATGTGGACAAGTATTTCCTCTCTGGAATTTTGGTGTCACTTAAAATCTTAAAATTTACCTATATTAAACTTCTTTGAATGTGGAGGTCTGGAAAAGAACAAATTACATGTAGTATCTCACAACTGAGATGAAACATCGTATTGATTAGAATAAAAATTTTCAGTTTGAACTTAATTTCCTTCTTCTGTGTCCATAAACCATGCTACCTTATGTCTACTTGCAAATAAAACTGAAAAGTAAAAGGCAAATTTCATTAGGTGTATGTAGCATGTATCCCACAGAGTCAAGTAATCATAAACAAGGAAATGCCCACTGAGTGCAGGGAACTCATTTTATGTCATCTATTTCCTTGCCAGATGAAGTTCCACCCTCTCTGACAACTCCAGAGGAAAATATTTTTATTATTAATTGCATTAATATAAGAAATATCTAGAGGTAGATGATTCTCCTTAAGCATGTAAATCATTATAGTTTTGAACTCTAGAATGGTGTTGGAAGTACTCAGCATCTTCTCATAACATCCCAGCTGAAATCCAAGCTTTCAGAGTGGGTTATAGCTCCATGGGACTCACTTTGCTTTTCTCTTAGCAACCTGACTCTCCATCCTCACTGACTGTGCCGCAGGTTCTCTGGGCTCCCTTTATGCTGCTCTTTAAGCCTAGCAGACATTTTCCCAGGAGGATGGATTCTGCTTGCTGCTTTGTCTGCCTAGGAAGTGGCTCTTCCAAACATGTGCATGGTTTGCTCTTTTCATTAATGAAAGCCACGCTGTAAATGCCTCTTCATTAAAAAAACACAAATTTAAGCACCCTACCAAAAACAAGATCCTACACCACTCTCCCTGTGCCCATGCCATTTACATCATGTGTTTATTTCTCTCTACTCTCATTTATATTCTAAAACTGATTTTGTTTTTTATAATGTTCAATTTATTCTCAGTACCTAGAACAAAGCCTGGCACATTAAATAAAAAAGAAACAAAATATTTGCATATTTTAACAGAATCCCTTAACACAACTTCAAATGTTTAATAAAACCAAGTGAAATTCAACCAGATGGGATCCTATATATATATATATATATATATATATATATATGAAATTTAAAAGGAAACACTGGATTTCCCTTACAAGATATTCATTTAAATTCTTTCAATTACTGTGTAAAATAGCAAAGCGTAGAGTCAGCCCTGCCTCTGTATATCCGTCATTGGGCACCCTCCCCTGGTAGCTAGCACAGGCTGGGAGAAACAGCCAGTTACACTCCAGTGTGCTCACCATCAGAGACCTTCCCATTAGTAGCCAGAGGAGGCTGGGAGAAGAAAACTCCCAAGTCCACTGACCACAGTTGCTGGGGAAGCCTCAGTGTAGCCACAAGGATCTGGAGAAGCCCTCCTGCACCCCACTGCCTCCCTGGAAGCGAGGTTCAGAGAAACCCGAGCACTTGGCCCATTCCCTATACCTCTGATGGGCAGCCAATGTTGGAAGCAATAGAGCCTCACAACCAGTTTGTCCTGAGGAACCCAGGGAAAGGTCAAGAAGAAGAAGCAAAATGCAATCTCAGACCTCCAGCCCACACAGAACAAGTCCAGGAAATACAATTATAGAAGAAATTGGAAACTCAACACCTGAAATTTCTGAAAGGATAGCAACTGAAGACAAGAAACAACTTCGTGAGGCAGTAAAAAAAAAAAAATCAAAAATAATATCTCAGATAAAAGAAGCAATGACAACCATAATCAAATAATTGCTGAGCATTTCTAAAGAAGACATAGATTAACAAAAAAGAAGAGCACAGGAAAATGATGGACACCTTGGATGAACAATTTAGAAACCAGTTAGCATGAATGAAACAGATTCAAAGAGATATCCAGGAAATTAAAAACTCCCTTTACAGCTGGCAAAACTACTTGAGCACAACTGAAGATAGACTTTCGGACCTTAAAGACAGGACTGCAGCTAGTGTTTGCTGTAGGAAACATCTCTTAAAATAACAAGGAACCAGGAAATAAGAATTAAACAACTGAAAGATAATACAAAGAAAAATAATTTAAACTGATAGGTGTCAGCAAAAAGGCAGGGATCAACACAAATGACATAAAAAGACTATTTACATAAGTAATAGCACAAAATTTCCCATCTGACATATAGATAAGTGAGACATACAGAACTCCAATCAGCCATAACCAAAATAAATTTATACCCAGACATGTAATAATCAAGATCCCAGAAGTTCAGCACAAGAATATTAAAATCTATTAGAGAAAGGAAACAGAATCTCCTATAAAGTAAAACCCATCAGAATCAGAATCACAACCAACTTCTCAACACAAGCCATTAAGTCATGAAGTGTTTCAAATAAAGTATTTCAAGTCCTGAAAAAAAACAACTTCCAACCTAGATTGATGCATCCTGCAAAACTTTCTTTCAAAATTGATGGAGAAATAAGATACTTCCATGACAAAGAACAACTGAAGAAATTCATGACCATCAAACCAAGCCTACAGGGAGTACTGAAGTATATTCTAGAGAGAGATAAAGATGACCACAGTTCCAGGACCAGCAGCAGAGGGAGATTGCTGAGTGGAGCTGGCAATTGAACAGAGGGAAAAAGTAGGGAGTCAACGGCATGAAAATTGCAATGGCAGAAATGAGCCAGTGCTTGTCGATCAGAACAATTAATATAGATAAACTCAATTCACCAATAAAAACGCAAAGCCAGAGTGGATCAAGAAACAAGATTCATCAATATGCTGTATACAAGAAACATACTTAATTCCAAAAGGAAACTCATAGGCTGAAAGTCAAAGGGGAGAAAATGATGCTCCACACAACATAGAACCAGAAAAAAGCAAAGGTAGATTGTACTTTGACTGTGGAATGGATTAGAGTGATGTGGTATTTTTTCTACAATGGAAAGAAGCTACTCAGCTATAAAGAGGGATAATCTTGAGGTTCTAGTAGGTAATGCATAGATGCAACTCAAGATCATGCTCATGAGTGAAATGATTCACACTCACAAGGGTGAACACAGTGTTGTCTCCCTAGTATAAAAAACTGAAGGAGTTAGTGGGATCCAAAATGTGTGATAGATATTGTGAAAGTGAAATGGGAGGAAACAGCTAAAAAGAAAGTAGAGAGAAAATTATAGATAAGTATAATACTAATCTCTTTTACCCCAACAAATAGAAGGGTTTGGGCTTTTACTGATCAATCATTTTTTATACATACATCTGGTAATCTGAACAACTACCTTGAAAACAACAATCCATAACATTAGTCATTGTTAATCCCTTAATATTCTGCTTCAAAATGTTGTATCATTTTTACTCATTTTTCTTTTCTTGTTTTAAAATAAAAAAATTCCCAAGTTTATTTGGAATTCTTGATGAACAATGTGGTATATTTTCATGACTTTTTTATGTGGAATATAGACATGATATAATAAACATTTGATGAATTAAAATGTTTTGAAACAATCAGATATTTATAGACATGAAAAATCTCTTCAAGTATTCACCAACATTTTAATTAACAACTTTTCACACATATGGGAGAGTTATAGCTTTGTGATTTATGGACCTAAAACATTTCAGAGATACCAAAATTAACTTTTGAAAACAGTGCTGGTGATGAAGAACTGTTAAGTATGATATTAATATGCTATGATCATGAGAGAACAGGAGAAGGAAGGAAGGAAGAAAGGAAGGAAGGAAGGAAGGAAGGAAGGAAGGAAGGAAGGAAGGAAGGAAGGAAGGAAAGAAAGAAGGAAGGAAGGAAGGAAGGAAGGAAGGAAGGAAGGAAGGAAGAAAGGAAGGAAGAAGTCAGAATGCAAAACACATTTCTTAATTTTGTGCCTGAGTAGGGAAGGGAGGAGACTGAAAAGTGTGAAAATCTTAAAACATTTACAAAATTAAAACTTGTTCAAGATGCAGACAATGGAATAGATCTATAAACAGAGAAGAAATTGGAAAAAGGTAGTCAAAGTATTGCCTCCTAAGATAGTCTGACATCTAGGAAGTTTTATGGTCTAGTGCTTTAGAGCTTTCAAATAAGAATGTCTTTTTATAAAGAAGCCCGCTAGAGCATTAAAAGAAAGAAAGTTCCCAGTCCATTTCACTCACTCAGAATAATACTGAAAACAAAATTTGTGAGGACAAAAATCAGAAGACTTCAGAGTAATAATAATTACAAGCATGAAAGCAAAATTACTATATAGAAACTTAATATAGTGAATTATTTATTGCATTATGAAAATTGAATTATACTGAATAATAATTTTTCTAGAATGTATGGCTATTTAAGAATTTTTTAATAAAATTGATCAATGTGTTAAAATATAGAGAAAATTCTGCCTGAGCACTATATTTGATTTAAAGACTATTTGATAATATTGATTATTTAAATAATTTTTAGTACTTACAGATCTTAACCATAGCAAGGTACATTTATTTCTAATATTATCACTTCTAAGAGTGAAGCATTACAAATGGCTGCATTAACATTAAGGAATAGACAAAATTATTCCCTTTAATCTTTATTGTTGCAAATTATTTGAAAATTTATGCCCCATATAATAAGATAGAATCAGTGAGACATTGTAAGTCAGACTTTCCTTAAAGAAGGAAGCAAAATTTTTACTTGCACTAATTAAACATATAATTATTCAAAACAAATGACTTGAAAAAAGACCTGAATGTTATTTGATTTTAAAAACTGCTCTAAAATTTTTTTCTTTCATACCAGCAATAGTATATGAGAAATACAGCAAAATACTATCAGTAATAGAAAATATATTACACAAAATACTTAAATTCCTATTTCATATAAAACTAAAAGATATCCAAGACCTTTATGGAAGCAACCTAAAAATTTCGCTGAAAGATATTAAAATAAATCAGTAAATTTTGAGGTGTGCATATTCTTGGATAATCAATTCTCACTCACACTGTCAAGATATCATTTCTGTAAAACTTCTATAGATATATAAGATCAATAATACATATTTTCCTGACATTATATTCCTTTTTTAAACTTCCAAATGAACTTTAAAATCATTTTATTAACTTGTCTAAAATCCCTTTGGATATAGGACTAGAATTTTATTTAGCAGATTTGTTGATTGTTCCAAGTGATCACACAGGAAAAAAAAAAAAGATCCGTGAAAAATCATAAAGACAATCATCATCATGATGTTGTCATTGTCTAACTGAGTCTGAGAGAGATATAACTTATATAGAGGGCAAAAGGCCAAAAGCATGAGGTAGAAATCAACATGTGTAGCTTTATTAAATTCTGCATGATTTACACAGAGGCTGAATAATTTACTTATTCACTCAAGACATAACACATGCCAACACTGCAGTCTTTCTAAGCTCAATTTTAGGAGCAGAAAGATGTAGTAGTAAAGTCATAGTGAAAGTTGTACTTATGAGCTGGTGTCAAATGCAGAGTCTGTAGCAAAAGATTTATCCAAGTAACTCTGAGGCTACCGTCTCCGTTTCGAAAGGAGTGAAGAACGGCACAACTTTCTCCTCTCAGTCAATGCCGTTTAGCACTAGTAACTGTACTCTGTTGAGGCCTGTACCCTGTCACAGCCAGCAACATTGTAGCAATAATAGTTACACAAATTCGTTTATACTAAGAGATAAACAAAGCATGTGAATTCATACTGATGCAATATAATGTGCTTTGGTCAGTGAACCACACATCTTTTCTTCTGGTCTTAGATTTTACACCAAGTGTGTCTGTATTCCGATGCCACCGTTTAATATGAACATCTTGTTCTAGGAAATATAGCGATGAGGGGTCAACATGCTATACTTAAATTGTCAGATTCAGAGGCAAAATCTGTGTTTTTCTCTTGAAGGTCTCAAAGCATCCTACATTTTAATGCATGTACGTATGAATCCAAAGGGAAAGGATTTCTCATTTGCCTGTGAAGCAAGTTAATTTTGAAAGAAAAATTTAATTAAGATTAAACAAACATAGATTATTTGTTAGCCTAAACGCATAAGGTTCTAAAAGCAAATTAGTTGCGGGATAACTACTGTTGTGGAAAATAGATCGTGCATAAGGCCACTACTGTATATTTCAAAATTAAATTAACTCCATGTCTTTATCTTTACAAAGAATGCATAGAATAACAAAAGTAAGTGTGCAATTTTCAAATAGCTACCAGGCCGTCATTGTGGTTGTTTATTTTTTAATGGAAAAATCTTTAAGTTAAGAATATAAATGAATAAGAAAAACAAGTTTGGGTTTGTGAAAATCCTGAGGTAAATATGGTTTTCTAGAAAACAGTATTAATAATTAAGATCAAAGAGAAATGTAGGCAAACTATTGATGGGCAAGATATTGAAAGATATACAGTAAAAATAAATATACTGGGCACTGGAATCAAACCTATATTTGTGTGTCTTTTTCTTTTTTCTAATAGAACGATTAGTGCAAGTAGTATTATCAGTAAGAGATGTTTCCATTGATAAGAAGCCACCTTGGTAGAACAAAGGTTTAGAAAAGTTAGGATCTGTCTTTTGAAAGAGAAACCCCATACAGTAATTCTCCATCAGACTTTAAATCTATAAATTAAAGTGGTGCAGTGGACATGAGCAACATTCTTTATTTTTCATCTCGGAAAATAATGACATGTCCCTGGCCTTCATCTCAGCAATTTTAAATATTTCTTTTTTTTTCTTTGCATCAATAATAACAAACTTTTTAAATGAGTGGAAACTTCCAATAGTCATTTCAATTAAGCTGTCCTAGGAATACATTTTACAGTTGCATTTAAGTTTAACTGTACGTAGTGAAAATGAATTCATCTTAATAATCTCTATCCCAGTGAGGGTGAAGTATAAGCCTAAGTAGGGTTCACTAATAGGCCAATCGCTGGGGAAATAATTACACAACAGGTAGTCATTAGCCTTTGCACAACTGTTTATCAATGGGCTGCTACAATTGGTGAAAAATAGAAAAGCAAAATGGTTTTCACCACACATCAACTGAAAATGTTTTCTCTAAGGTATTTTTAGTCCCCTTTGACTGGTCTCACTTATAATCTTTTAATAACCATCAAAGAAATACTGTGTGATTCTAAAAATAAGAAATTACTGTGACAAAACCTAAATTTTGTGTTTAGATGTTGAGGGAATTACTGTTTAAAAGAAAACAAAAAATCTTTGCCACGGTAACTTTAGAAGAGGCTAATCAAGTCAATAATCTTCTCTGGGCTTCCATTTTTTATATTTACATGAGGGTGAAATATAAATACTTTTAAAAATGATAATGAAATGAGTAACATATTGTAAGTTCTATATGCTAGAAATATATGACTAGAAATATAATTAATAGTGTATATGCAATTAATGATACTTGATAAATATATGTGTACATATGCATAGATACATTGACAGTTTCATAGGTTCCCAACTCAAGACAAGTTGCCTTTTATTTGAAAAAAAATGATTTTAAATTTTCAACTCATCACATGCATTATTTCTCTTATGATAATATAAAACATCTAAAAAAGAGCACATCTAATGTTCAACGATGATGGAGAATGGGATGTATAGAGAAACCGAGTCATAGGTTGACTTGACACTTGATTATCAGTTGTGATACAACCTCCCTGGGGACAGAGGACACACAGTGTAAGGTCATGGGCACATCATCCTTGCATTTAAATTCAGTTCTCATCCACTACTGAAAGTTGCTATGTATGTCAGTAACAGGATTATTAATTGAACTGAACATATTTTCCCAATTTATGAAATTTTTCCCTAAATGGACAGCATAAAACTGTAGCTAAGAACTTCAGTTTATATTTAAGTTCTCCATGAGTTTATTAAAAAGTATTAGAAGTTAACTTTTCATAAATATTAAACCTATCTCCAGTTTCAACATTGCTTTCTCTATTCTAAATTGTCCAAATTCACTGACAGCTTAAGCTTTGGAACAAGAAATGGGGAGTGTAGCTAAGAGGGAGAAAGCTGGAAGCAAAAATAGAAGTCCAGAAGTCTTTGAATTTGTTGGCTCTGGCTACTTGCCCCTCACTGAGGTTGTAGCACTTATGCCTAGACTTACACAGAGCACTCCAATACCTTCAAAAGCAGTACCTCTCAGGGCCACCAGATGGATATGTTACTCCTTGGTACTAGAACTCTGTGTATGTGTGTGTGTGTGTGTGTGTGTGTGTGTGTGTGGGTGTGTGTGTGTTGCTATAATTCACAACTAGGAACACAAAAGTCTTTAGCTCCTCCACACCCAATAATTCTGAGATTCACAGGCTCCGCATTCAATTTTGGTGTTTTTCAAGGTAAGTTAAACTTTATTCCAAAAGAAAAACATTTATTTTAAACTTTCAAATCACCACACCTATTCTTTCTTTTGTGATGCAACTGCAAAAAAGAACAAATTATTTGTGTCTCCAAACTCTGAAAAGATTTTATAGAAATTCAGTAATGTTACATTATTTTTAATCCTATTTTTTAAAATCTATATTGCTGGAGCACTAGAACTTTTTCCAAACCCTTCTGGGCACCATGTTGGAAGACAGGAAAAACAAGAAGATCAAAGTCCAGACTTCTAGACCTGTTTTAACATAAATCACCTCTCCTTTGTCATATAGACATGCCGGTTCACGTCTTAAACTTCTCTTTTTGCTTTAAAATTTATTATATTAAAATAATAAAAATTAGTTTTATAAATGTGAAAATTCATTTTGGTTAACTTGTGTTTGTGTGTTTGTTTGTTGTTGCTATGGTGTTGTTGTTGCTTTGAGGGTCTTGAACTAACTATGGAGCCCAGGTAGGTCACAAACTCATGGTGATCTTCCTGCCTCATCTTCCCTACTTCTGGAATTAAAGTCGTGTTTCCCCAAGTTTGAATTGTTTTGATCAATATCTTTATTTCTTTTATATAGAATACTAAGCCCCAAATTATCAAATGTTTACACAGTATGTCTATAAATTTAGATGTGTGTGAATAAGCGTTGATTACATTATGTCCTTAGCTATGAAAGAAATTTTGAATAAATTGTCCTTGTAAATGCATTGCAGATAACCTATTTACAACTTACCTAAGATGATTTATCATAACTATTTGAATATATGTAATGTACAAGTTCCTGTTTAGACAAACTAATTATGGCATTGTTCCTTTGATGTTGTGGTTATATTAAAAAGAACATAACAATTTAATGTAGGTTGTAAAAGGGTAATGATAAAGGGCAAATATGTAAATGCAAAGTTTAACACATATAAGTGATGTATGATCAGATCAGTTGATCTGTTATAACCAGTAGTAATTATCTCCTCACAACCTAATGGTAGGATCCAAACCATTTAAATACATAGTTGAAGGGGTGAGCACTATCTTTGAAGAAGGCCATGAACACAGCACTAGAAGGGAATAATATAATTGAAAATGTGTCATATTTACTACAAACTCCTCACTGGAATTGACCTCATAACAATACACACACACACAGACCTACACACACATACACAAACACACATACATACACACCCACACATACACACATATACACACGCATATACACACATATACACACACAGAACATGAGAAACAAGGCCTCAAAAAAGTCCCCAAGGATTCCCATTTCTCCCAAGACAGATCCACAGGGCACCAATGGAGAGAAAAGCAAATACACATATCTCTCATCATGTAGTAAACTAAAACCAAAATGGGTCAAAGACATTAAAACTAAAACACTTCATATACTGGAGGATAAAATGAAAACACTGTTGAAGTCATACGTATGAAGATTCTTTGAACGGTGCTCCAAGTGCACAAGAAATAACAGGAATCGACAAATAGGATTATTACAAACTTAAAAGAACAGCGAAGGAAGCAGAGTGGGGAAAAATTGTATCATTTACAATTGGACACAGAACTAATATTGAGATATATAATGACCCCCCCTAAATAAAAGACTCAATCAAATAGTGGGAAGCCAGAATGAACAGACACACTTCAGAAGATGAAATACAAGCAGATGACAAATACATGAAAAAAGTGTTCAATTTTACAGGATATTAGAGAAATGGAAATTAAAACAACACTGAGATTTCCTCTACTGCCAAAAGGGTGGACATAACCAAGAAATCCAACAATGACAAACGCTGGCCTGGATACAGGAAAAAAGAAACCCTTCTACATTGTTGGTGGGAATGTAAACTCTTGAAAGTCTTATGAAAAACAGAATGAAATGTGTCATAACAAATAAATAGAAATTCCATTCAAACTAGGTATTCCCTCCCTAGTTACCATTCCAACATATTAAAGTCATCTATGTTGTGTGACACATACAAAAATGTTTATAGTAGCACAGCGCATAGTAACTAAATCTTGGAAGCAGCCTGTAAGTCCATCAACAGATAAACGGATAAGGAAAAGGTGATTTCCATACATAATGGAACACTACTTGGCTACAAAGGAAACATTTGAGACGCATGAAGGAGAATGGATACTCTTTGTAAAGGTTAAAGGAAATAAAACAGACATCCAAGTTTAAATACAACAGGGTTTCTCCCATTTGAATAATCCAAAGTAGTACAAACAGAGTAAAGAGTGAAGTGAAAGACTGATCAAAGGAAACGGGAAGATCTAATGTGAGTAAGAAGAGGACCCGGGTGGGAAGAAGTGGGAGGACAGGGATATAAACAAATGTAAGATGTGTTGTGCATATGCCCGATGTTGGTTACTCACAATGAGTGTGATCATTGTGTCACAGACATGAACTACAACAACAACAATAATAATATAATTATAGCTATATGCAATGTATATAATATATATTATGTATTATATATAAATATATAACATATAATATATAATAATAATAAAATTATAAGTATAGAAGCAGATCTAAAAATGAAGGGAGAGGAAAGAGTAGGGAAGGAAGGGCAAGAAAATGAATCAAGGTGTGTTAAGATACACGAAGCAAATATCTCTACTCTCTAAACATGTACAGAAAGCATGAAATAATAAAAAAGCCAAAAGTAAAAATCATAATTAAAATTTAAAAAAAACTTCTAAAAAAAAAACCACTTAGACTATGTGTGTGCGTGTGTGTGTGTGTGTGTGTACGCACGCGTGCACGTTAGTGGGGATGACACCCAGAACCTCTGCACTGAGCTAAACTCTTACCCCTTGATAGTTTTTCATTTTGACATAGGGTCTTTCTAAGTCACTAAATTGCCCAGGTAGGGCTCCAACTGATAATCTTCCTGCCTCAGCATCCTGAGTAGCTGGGATTACAGGTGTTTAACACTGTATCCAATTATATATTTTTAAACATTTTCTGTGTCTCTGGAGTCCATTAGGTTATTTAAATTACTTAAATTTTACTACATGTGAACCATCTTTGCCCATTTATGGGAACATTAAGTTTATATTCTAGATATATATACTTTAAAGTATTTTTCAGATGATATAATAACCTTTTTTGGAACTATAAAAATCCAGCCATGTCACTAACAATACAAGCAAGAATTACCATCAAAATACATCGTGAATTCAAACTTTTATTTTCCTTGAACAAATTGATTTGTTACATAAAGAATTTAAGTGAATTCTTTTCACCATGCATTGAATAGGTAAATAAATAACAGGTTTTACTTTAAAAAGAAACACCTTTGATGTGTATGGCATATCAATGTCATTAAAAATTGATTGGATTAGTTAGAAAACTGTTAGGAATCAAATTCCAAAGAGGAAATAGATTAAAATATCAAGCCTCAATAGTGAAGTAGACAGCTTTTTTTTTTTACTTTTACCTTAAGACTTAATTTTGATATTGGGTTAACTGCCAAGTAGCATAAATCTTTAATCATTCTTCAAAGAATTAGTATGGGTACAGGTATAAATCCTGATGCACATTTTAATGGTCTGTTTTCCTTCCTTTGCTCAAATTTGAAGTCATCCTTATGAAGAGGTTATGCTTATGTACTGCTCCTTTGGCAACTAAAACTTGTTAAAAGAGGCTTTACTGAACGCTACTAGCCTTCATTCAGCTGGGTCAGCATGAAATAATTTAAATTTTGAGAACAATGCAACTAAAGCGTACAGCTTGCATTCAGCCCCACAGTTCTGATCAAAAAATGGACAGCTATAGGGAAGTTCTGAGAGCGTAATTTTATGCCAGACAAGGTGCTAAGTACTTTGCATGTATGATTTCATTCAAGTCTTTCAGAAACCATGAGAATTAGGTGTTATTATCGTCTTTTTTTGGTAATAGATAAGGAAAACAGTTCTCAGAATAGAGTACATTGATTGTTTGCTGAATATCCAAAAATATACAAATTTTAAAACTCCTCTTCACACCACGATTTTGAATAGTTTAGCAGAAGACTGATGCAAAGGGGAATTAAATTATTCCTTCCTTGAAAGAGCTTTTAATCTATCAAGATAAATACAAGAATGCAGACTAAGAAATTTGAGAAATTTAAAATTACTATCCCTTTGAAGCACATAGGTACTGAAGCAATATATATGTGTTAACTAATAAACTATGGAGAGGCATGGCAGCATTAGATATAAAAAGGCATCAATATAGAAATGGTTCTTAGTTTTCAGGTGTATTATTTGCTCACAGCTTTATTTTAAATGACCTTCTGTCTGCTATTTCTCTCTTGCTGATTCAGTTTTTGCTCATATGGAACAATGCGTATTTATTTTGGTTAATGAAACCATCTTCTGTGAAGAAATCCAAGATATTAGTTCTTCAATAACTCATCCTGCCTAAGGAAGTTGTTCTGCCTTAAAACAGAAATCATTTAAGTCTGCATTATATTGATCATGCTTTGCCTAGCATAGTATAAAGCACTTGAAAAACTACTGCAGTGTTTTCCAGCACACATAACATATATTATCAAACCAGACAGGGAATCTTAGCATAATGAGAGTGTTTTGCAAATGAGAAATTATAGATAATTGCTGTTTGTTCTTGTTTTCATAGAATGAAGTGTAATTATTATTAACAAGAGGCTTGTTTCAATAATTATTTCTGGTTATCCTGGGGCACAAATGCATTAAAGTAGGAAACAATGCATTTTCATTCAGAGTTTTTGTTTCTAGTCAACTCTTTTCCTGCCGGAAGTTGCGTCTGAACACTCGTTCTGAGTTTGTGCGAGTCTGGCACTGTGGAACCAAGAATGTATTTGCTGAGTAGAGTATCCCATAATATACTGCAAGATTAAATACACCCTCTTTGAAGTTGCAAATATCTAAACACACAGCAAGGTAAGACTGTCATTTTTCTCACTAGGAGGAAAACTGCAAAATTTATATACCAAAATGTCACTGGAATTCCAGGTAACAAATTACTAAGGCTTCATATATTGTTAAGTGTTCTTCATTTAAGCATCTGATTTTCATTCTACACTTAGACAGCCAGTCTGTTTTGAAGTACTAATAGGTTTAGTACATTTTAAACGAGGACATGATCAGGGCCGATCCACCATGGTGTTCAGACATGGTCACACTGGCTGGTAAAGTCAGCATCACGAGTTTCATCCCATATTTAGGTTTCTCTCAACCCAATAACCAAAGGTGGATTGAGGAGCATGTCAAATCCCTGCCTTCAGAGCAATGCTCTCTCGCAAGAAATACAAGAAGGCTTACATAGCTCCCCTCGCTATAGTCTCAAGCTGGTAGACCCATTCTGGAACTACCAATCTTATTGTAACCTTTGCATTTTGGTCTCCATTCCAAGTGTCTCCCTTTCAGAGCCACATGAAATCCAAAGCAGGAGGAGAAACATTTGATAGAGACCTTCACACCCTGGTAAGCAAATGCGCTTATCCACACTAGCTGTCAAATATTGTGAATTTCTTGGAGATGATAATAATTCTAAAAGTTAAGTGTGCCCTTGTGAGTAGGCACAGTGTTATATATATATATATATATAGTTATGCCAAGTATTACAATGATTATTATAAAAATATTATTTTGGGTTCTAGGCATTGAACTCAAGGACTCATGCATTTTAAGTAAGTGCTCTACCACTGAGCTATGCCCCATCCTCCAGGTAAGAAAGGTTATTACCTATCTCTTTTTTACAAAAAAGAAAACTAAAATGGAAGCATTCAATTAAGGTCCTCAAGGTCACTCTTGTAGTAGGTGGAGGTACTAAGTCTTCAACTTAGGTATGTTGTCTTCAAATCTGACAGCATACCACCTCCTCAACACGTGCCTGCATTTTTCCCTGTAATTGAATATATAATAACCTTCTGCCTTTGAATGCTTCTAAGTTTTTCATAAAAGCTAATTTATAAAAATGACTTATCACAACAAGGGGCTCACCTAAGTTAAGAAACAGAAAAACATTCCAGGGTGGCACACTTAAAAATGAGGAAAGAATAGTTAGAGAAGCAGATGGCAGTAGGGAAAATAAGTACCATAGTGGATAGGGTGAATTGTTTTATCAGGTGGGCAGAACCTTGGCAAATGAGGGACAACAGTTCGGGCTCACATGGTACCAGCTAACTTGTAACAGAATCAGGTGTGTAAGACCATTATTCTAATCAGCCCAACAGGCAACCTCAAATAAGTCAATTGCATAAAAGTTCTGTTGGTAAAACAGTATTCTTCTCCCAGAATAAGATGAGTATATTTGCTAAGAGTATGTTAGCAAATACTTAGAATGACCCAAATAGACAACACTGCCAATGAGAAAACTAAGTACTTATCCTAGAAAAATGAGCTGTTCCACTCTGGCTCATGAAAGACAGTGAATGTAACAGAAGGTGAAACACACAGTGCCTTTGATTCCTTCCATAAATCTTTTAAACATTGGCAAATTACAGAAATATGCCCTTTGCCTAAGTGTCTGTCCTCTTCCTGGAGATTAAGAAACTCTACTGAACGATCTGATGACTTTAAAAATATTATCTGTACTTACAGAACAGAATTTATTTTGATTTGAATATGCTGAGTGTTTCACTATGTTGTGTGACTTCATGAAAGAAAAAAAAACAATATGAAAAATAAGTGTATATTGTCCCAGCCATGTCCACCCTTATTGAGCCAGCTCGTGTATCAGTGGAGATGAACACATGTGGCCTTGTCATGTTGTTTGTACTCAGCAAAACTTCACAATGGAATCCTTGTGAAATTTCCCGGCTGTTTTGGAATCTGAGACAGTCTCAGACCAGGATCAAGATATTGCCTGACAGCTAAGGAACATTATAGCATTTTTAGAAACTTGTTAATGTTATAAAGCATCTATGAAAGGGCTATTTTCTTAACATAGAGAATCAGAATGAGATAATTTTTCACTATCAGCATCTAATATCTGGTTGATAAGGGGGTTTTCCATTCTATGCTAAGTAAATTCTACTGTTTACAGCACTTGTGGTTGAAAACACACACACACACCATATATATATATATATATATATATATATATATATCTTTTGTTTTCATTCTTTATTGTGAGCACATCAATTATGCATTGTTTGTATATCTTAATGACTTCTACTCATTATGTAAGCACAATTACATTACAAAAATAGTAGCTAGAATGAAAAAGAAAAGCTGGGGGAAAAATCTTTTCTAAGTAGATATTTGTGGATAAAATTGTCACTGCAGAGACAGCTTCAGTGATGACGAGGCCGCTGGCTGGGGTTTTGCCAACTGTTTCCAGCAGGGCTTCTTGATTGTTGCACTTAACACTGTAAAAAGTTGTTTTTAAACGTTCATCAGGTCTAAAAATAAATAGAAGTAAATATTCCTGCCAAAAAATAATCTGACTAGACTCTTCCTTTCCCCTATGCCACTCTCTCAGAATATTGCAAAAGCACCAGTCAAAGGTGGCACTTGAATGGCCACACGTGGTCCTTCCCATTAAATAAACACGTGCTCTCTCTCTCTCTCTCTCTCTCTCTCTCTCTCTCTCTCTCTCTTAACATGCACACAGATGTTCACTTTAAGCCCATGCTGGGTAAGAAAATAATTTGCCTTTAGAAAGTATGTGAAAAGACATCATCCCAACATGGTCTCTGTATCTCAGCCACAGAAGGGAATATTTCTGTTATCCTTCAGTGCAGCTAAAGGATACTAAATGGTCATCATGTACTAGGCACTGTCTGAAATGATCCACATGTAATATCTCATTTAACCCTCACCATAAATATACTAGGAAGATGCTATCATGATTTCAAGGATGAAAAGAAGACAAAGAGGACTTGCCGATGCTGCTTCACTAGAAAATGTCAGGTCTGATGGCCTCGTGCTGATGTCAGCTCTCTCGACCGTTGTATTACAGAGATCAAGGTGAAGAAGTCTCAAGTCACTTCTTGTTTTATGAACAATGAAATAAGGAGCAGGCTCTACCATACATCAGATGAGGCCTAGGGTAAGTCACTGAGACCCGTTAATTATTATGGAATCAAAGCGATCCTATTTCATATAAATAGGGGCTTCCATAAGCACTGTAAACCTCGTACGTTTAGAACACTTCAGAACACATGAAAAATTTAATCCTAGTACAAACTACAAAGCTCATTTGTATTTGTTTCAAACAGAAAAAAATTAGAAAGCTCCTTTGAAAGTGATGTCATACAGATGATTCATTTTCAGCCTGAGCAGCAACCCAGCAAGAAGCTAAAGAGGACTTAGCGGCTGAATTATCTCATGATAAACCTATTAAAGATTCATAATTCCTTGAGTTTTAATTGGGTGTAATTGATCCCCTTTAGAGTATTTGTGGGTAGTAAAGTAGTCTAAGTGGTTTTCCCACCTTCTGATTAAAAATTGCCCAAGCTTATTCAACATGATTACATAGGACAAAACAAAACACTGTTTTCTGAAAACTATCTTCTTGATGATAAATGTTAGAGTTTCAGAGAAAAAAAATCCTAAGAGACTTTTTTCTTCAAAATATGAGCTATTCAGATTATTCTCTTAAATATTTCTCACTTATTTTTCTTTAATTAATATACTATACAGCATTAATTTCTTCTGTTTCATTACATACCCATGTACTTGTTCAGAAAATGTTTACATAAACCACATGCATCATCACATAGGTTCAATAATTATGAGCTTATTTCATTATATTTCTCTTCATTCTTCTTACTACAGATATTTCAAAAATATTCAAAATATATCCTTTTATCTCTACCTCTATCCCTACATAAAAATAGTAAGTCAGGACATTTATAACTACACATCAATGTGATACCTAAAATAATTTAATAATGCCTTAGTTTCTTCAAATCTAGTCAATATTCATTCATTTTCCCTGAATTTTCCCATAAAGCTATTTTAACATTTTTGTTTGCTTGAATTCAGATATCTATATGATACATGTGTATTACACATGAATTTTCTAACGTGTAGATTAGTAAACTCCCTTTTCCTTGTAAAGTGTGTTGAATAAGAGATGGTCTTTTCCATGCATTTTCCTACCTTGCAGTATTTCTGAAGTTTCATATTGGCAAGGCTTAGTAGATCACTCTTGGCCTTGCATTTTCATTATGCTAGTACTTAAATTACATGTAGAAGAATGATGAGATTTAGGTTTGATTTTGGAGGGCCCGGGAAGGTTTTCTTTTTTTAACATTTTGTTTTCTTTTTATCTGTACATTTCTGCAGTACAAAATGATTAAATTCCTTATGCGGAGTTGGTGTGTTCAAATTTATAAAGTATATCTTTCTATTTTTCAAATGTTAGTTGTCATCAAATATGCTCAATCACTTAATTATACAATCCAAAATACTGATATTTTACTTTCATTATTTCTTTTTTATTTGTTAGTTGAAATACTCCAGCAACAGGAGTTTTCAACCTTCAATAATTGTGAGGGTCAGTTTACATACCAAATGCAAAAGGGTATTTGTTTCATTTAATTGGCCAACTTTCAAAATAATGAGTTTGTTCCTTATTGCTTGGAAACGTTTGTTGTAATACTTAGTGTCATTATTAAATTAGACTTAAACACTGCAGTTACTACACTTGCTGATGCTTAAATTGTTAAAAGTTTAGCAGAGGAAATTATTCTAGTTTTTCCTCAGCACTTGTGAAGAGACTCTAATAGTTTATCAAAATTTCCATGCTTTCTGGTATGACAACCTGTTCCTGGCTGATTTTACTGATTTTGATGATTCCTACTCTACTTCACAAATAACAATTACTCCAAAAAGTCCGGATTCCTTTGAATAGTAAATGGCATTTAAATTATACAGTATGGTGGTAAAGTACTCAACTGCTTTCAAAGTATATTAGTGGAGAAAAATAGATATTTGCTTACCTTATCCCAATAAATGTAATATCATGCTAATCCAACCTTTGTTTCCTTTGTTTAAACTTATAGCAGTTAACTGGTGTATGTACTCTTTTATTAAGCTAATTATTTTTATACAATACAAAACAACTGATATGTTAAGCTTATTTTTAAAAGTTACAGTTATTTCTGTTTCAAATGTATTTCACACTCAAATGAACACTTGCTTTTATTTTACCCATAGCCTTAGAATGTAGAAGAGCAAAGACTTGCTTCCTTCCATTCAAAATGTTTTATAAGGTCTTAGAATTGACTATAGTAGTTTTATATACACATGGAAGTCACTTTTTAAAAATTGTATGACTTAGAAACTGGAAATCCTTTACTGAGTTGAAATTTGCTCGCTGTTTTTATATCTTTCACATACTAACTTGAAATTCCAGGGATCTAAAATTAAGCTGAAAAAGTGATACATAATTAACATCATAGGACTGACAAGAGTTACTATAGACAAGATTCTATAGTAAATGTAGCTCTAAGTTTTATTTTCTATTTCATATTTTTTCCCATTTTCTTTTTCTTTTTCTTTTTAGCTTTCCTTCTATAGTATCACTTATAAATAATTTGTATGAGTCTATATTTAGAGAGGCAGTTGGATGATTTCTACTTCTGGATACTACACAGTAGTTTGACTAAAGATAGTAGCCCTCTATGTAGAATACATATGATTTTTCTATTATTTTAATTCCCCTAATAATCAACATATGTTATATACATATACCCAAAATGAAGCCTATTATTCTGTATAACCAATACTTCTTAGTAAAAGTTGTTAAAATGTCTATTTAAAAAAAGATTAAATAAGCATTCTTAATTTTAAATTGTTTTGATGCAAAACATAAAAGAATAGCCAAAGCAGACAACCTTAAAGGTTCAAGACCTTATAAAGCAAGGAACAACACAGCAGAGAGCCAGGCCTGTCTCTTGTGCATTTGCATCTGTTGATGGAGGTAGGGACAGAATATTAGTACAGATTATTGCTTTCATGTTTAACTTGATGATTTCTAAAGTCAGTGAAATAAGAAATAAATAAGGTAAACAAAAGGTGGGTACTAAGAGCATAGCAAGGTTAAGAGCACCAAAGACAAAGAAGAACTCAAAGACCACAAAAAAGAAGAGCTCTCTGATAGGCTATTCTCCAGAAATAAGGGTATAGGTGAAGTCAACTAGATCTCAATTAGAATGACCTCAACTTTGAGCAATCTCAACATTTAACTGGGTCAAACTAGTATGCTTCTGCTTTAACAGCTTTCCATGGAGAAAATAAATCTTCTCTGGAAAGATAAAAATCATAAGTTCTATAATTTTGTATGTATTTAATGAAAACTGGTCAACAGGAACAACAGAAAGAGATCAATAAAATAAATCTCTTGAGCTGATTCAGATATTTGCATAACCACACACATTTTAATATTATAGTGGATAGAAAAATAAGACAAGACTCTTACAAACAAACCAGTATCTATGAAAAGGACCATATCCATTGTGAGATAGAAAAAGCAGAACAACTAAAATCATAAATTTGATAAATGGCTTCAAAAGTACAAGGTAAAAAGCAGAAGAGATGATTAAAGAACTGAAATATAAGTCAATAGATGATATGTACAATAAAAAAACACAGAAGGTAAATTTGAAACATTTGAAAAGGAATAAAAGACACTTGAGTATGGTGTCTGAGGTAATATATTCAGAATCTTGTGGAAAAACAAATAAGAGCAAAGTAATATTTGTAGCAATTCTGGCCATGAAAGAAGTCCTTTGGTTGATTATTTTTCTCTTGTTGCTGAGACAAAACACCCAATGACCAAAATTAAAGAAGTAAATGTTTCTTTAGCTCACAGTTTGTGGAGGTTTCAGTCCATACTATGTTGGCTCCAAGGCAGGGTGGCACATGGCAGAAACATAAGAATAAAAAATGCACAGAAATCCTTAAGTTATAACATCATAATAAAATCTGGGAAATCTAAGAAATATATAAAATATTAAACATGAACAAAAACACATTATCTTTAAAAATGTAAACAAGTGACATTAGCTTTTTCATAAGAAATGAATAAGCAGCAGAAGACAAATGGGTGCAATAAGTCTTGAAAGAAAATAACTACCATCATAAGAAAATGTTATTCAAATAATGACAGTGAAATTAACATAGTCCTACAAAAAGAAATGAACAGAGCATAAAAGCAAAGGGATTTTATCATCCAAAATCCTACATTAAGAAAAGCTATATAAGGAAATTCATCCATAAATTTAAATGAATATTAATTGCACAAAACAATAATATTGTCATATTACCTTAAAGTACATGAGGAATTAACAAATATATGAGCAAGAACAAAAAGGCTGAAAGTCAGAAAATACAAGTGGTAAGGGCTAGTAATCCTTCTAAAACAATCTGTTCTAAAAATATAGGATTAAAACATAACAGACACATCAAACACTTGACCAACATAATTAACAAATTAAATCTGACAGAAAAAAATATAGATCACCATAACTAACATTGATGCAATGTACCTCATTTTCAGGCGTATATGGAATATTTACCAAAAGTGATCATTTTCTGTGTAAAATGAAAGTTTCTACAAATTTCACAAGTATAAAGTCATATTTTTGTTGCATCTGAACACAGGAACTATGCTAGATCAATTATGAGACAATGAGAGCCTTCTTAAACATTTGTAAATGAAGACAGCAAAACAACTTATGTGTCAAGTAAGAAATAATAATGGAGGTAGTTCAAACAGTCCTAAATATATGATTCCTAAGAGACCAGGATAGAAAAGTAACTAAAGGAATGTTCTAGATGTATTTGGTAGTAGTGTCTAGGACACAGAAAGAAGAAATACATGATTTTCATTCTAGCCAGTCATGCAGGGGTCATGTAGACAGGAAAGTCAACTGATGAATTAGATCACAATCTGGCTCCTTCATTTGGTGCTGTATAAATTCAGTTTGTGTTAGATATAATAGAAGCAAGCACTATAGATGGAATGTGATCTCAGTGTCCTAAAGTTATTAACTCTTTAACTCCTATTGAAAAGAAAGTCATTGCCATAGTCCAATGATTCCATGCACATGCCTTGAAAGACAAATTACTCTTCTAATGCTTAGTATGAACTGAAAGTAAAAACAGTTAGCATAGTGGATGCTACTTTAAGGAAGAAATGTTTTCTTCACACAGCAGATGTGGGAACATAAGGCCAGCACTGGGTATCAATGCTAAACTGTCGCTGAATTACACAAAAGCAACAGGCTCTAGCAAAATAACCAGTGTTTTCAAACTTGCTAGATTAGCAGTGAGTCCTTTGACAGTCTCATTAGGAAATGATGCACATCTACACTAATTTGCTTTGACATACATTTACATTGAATGGTACATTTCAGGATCAAGCAGGACGTCTAATGTTCAGTAAGTGATAGAAACCATGTGCTAAAACTGTAATGTCAGGTGTTTCCTATCTAATTCTTTTCTTCTTATTTATTTACTCACCTTTTTATTTTTTTAGAACAGAATATATTTATCAGGGAAAGAAAGCTTCTGTCTTGGAGAGAGACAAAGAGATTTCAAGTGAGTTGCCTTCTACTTTTTTTTATTTTTAAGAGAACTTAGTTTATTATTTTTTAAATTCCAGCATTTTAAGTGACATTGAACTATTTTATAATGTTGTTGTCTAGCCTGGCAGCTCTGTTTTGTATTTATATCATACCACTAATATAAGGGAAACTGATCCATTTTTAATTAACATTTATAGAATAGTAAAATTACTCCAGTAGAATCTTAAATACAAAATTATTCATAACCTAAAATTGTCGAATAAGGTAAGCATAGAATTGTTATTTATTATTTTCTGAATTCCTTCCATGTCGCATGATGGTGGCAGTTTACTCCAGTTTATGGTCTGAAGTTAGTGTTGACACTCCTTATAATCAAGATTATCCTTAACATTTCTCTAAATTTGCATAAAATTTCCATGAGTTTGTATATACATCACTCTACAGTAATTTTAAGCACTGTAATATATGAAAAGCACTGAAATAAGTTCATGATAAGATATAGCAACTTCAAATTTTAACTAGCAGACAAATAAAACAGTTCTATATCATTCAAATTTTTACACTCTCAGGACATTTAATTTTTAAGTGTTTTAATCATTAAAAATTAATTTTCCATGACTAGTATAAATATGTATTTTTTTCTTTTTCTGAGTATGATTTAGATAATTGGCAAATACATCACAGTTTTGAGTTTTGGCCTGGATAGGATCAATTTTATAAATGTCTTTGCCTATTATCCAATTGTGTTGTAATTCTTTCTTCAAAGTATGGCCAAAACTTTATCCTAATATGTCACTTTGAGTATTTCTATCCCCAAATCTTTTCTCTTGTGTATATTTTGCCTTCCTAAATACATCCACACTCTTTTCTTCAACTTTTAATCTCTCTGCAGTCACCGGTCTTCTTCCTTCTCTGCTAGTCACCTATTTGTGACCATATGGTGTCACCAACTATCTTGAAAAACGAAAGTGTCTACAATGAGAAATACGATATTAGATACAGAAAAAATATAGCATAGTTACTGCTAAAATATAAAGACGTCTCAATATATGATTTCAGATATATTCCTGTTGAATTCATTTTGCCGATATAAATATTATCTAAGAAAGTGAATTGTGGAATATAAGATTTAAAATTTTTCATTAATAGAAGAGAGAAGCTACGGAACTATTTAAAGTGATGATCACAAAGACTTGAAAATGTAATAAATCTTCTCTTTTTCACATTTCAACTCTTCTGATAACTTTTTCTCTTTTCTTTTTTCTTCTTCTTTTACTACTGGTTTTATCTTTTCTCTATCAGAATATCACCAGTCACCTCTCCTCCAGCTCCACCTGATTCCATTTCTTCCAACAGCTCTGATTAATTCTAGCTACTTACACATCTTTAACTGTGATCTTTTCTGGAGCCCCAGGCTTTGTTTTAGACTAGAAACCTTTCCACAATTCCCCCTAGGGACCAGTGTCTCCTAAATAAGACTTTGAATGAGATATATTTTCTTTGTTCAACATAATAGATTCTAGTTAACATAACATTTTATATTACAAATAACAATACATTTCAATTGAGAGACTATGACTTTTTTCTACATATTACAGAAGCAAGCTCACACTTTCAGTGTGAGAAGTCAGATTCCTAATAAGGACGGAGGTAGAGTCTCTGCTTCATAAACACAACCCCAGTGGATCTGTGTTCACTGGAGTTGTAAGCAGGAGATGCTCCCATTACTTTGCTATAGTTATGCTTGACATTAATCAGCTAAGAGAGTGAGTGTCACTGTCTTGACCAGAAGAAAGTCGCACAGCATCAGGTCAGTCTTCCACCACCCTTCCACTCCTGGACATTGTATTCTGATGCTCCTGATGGGAGGTTGGAACCATTCTATTACCAAGATGAGCACCTGCTACCCTTTATTTTCTATGAAGGAAAAGCAGAAGCATTGTTTGTATTTCAATCATAACCTCACAAGACTTATGACTTTTAATTCTATTTTTAAAGTTAGAAAGCTTGCCCCTGATTTGTCCAATACCACTCCACAGGACTACATCCCCTCATGAAACTCGTCTGAGTCATCTGCTCGTCCTGTACTCTTTGAATATCAAGTTTTTCAAATCTGAATTTAGAAAGACAGACCTCTTCCTCCTCTAGCCCTGCCACTGGCATCGATGCACATGACACAAGCTAGGCTTGCATCTGCCACTGAGTCACATCCCCAGCCTCTCTGTGCAGTTTCATATTTGCTCAGTCACCTCTCCAGTGGCTATCTTGAAGCTATTTTCACTGTTACTGTATTTCTCAAGGTTCCCATTTTCCTCCCTATCCTTCATGGTCTACATATAATCATTCTCCACATCTCTCCAGTGGATTCTCAAGTACAGTGCACCCACCAGCAGCTTCAAAAACAGCTAAGAAATCATAAAGCAGGCTAATTCTTGGACCAAGTAACACCTCTGTAATAAAAGAAATTTTGGGAGGCCGCCATCTGTAGTTAAGCAAGTCTCTGGATAACACTAATGCATTTTGAAGTTTGAAAATCCTGGTAGAAAGTTAAATTTTGAGAAACATTCATCATATATTTTAAAGTGTTTCATCAAAATGTCCAAAGACATTCTCTGCCCAGAGCTCCATTGCTGTAAGCTGTGTAAGTTTTCTTATCATGATTTTATAAGAAAGCTGAGATTTAAGAAGAGTAAAGTGACTGGCCTAAGCATCAACAAGTAGTTAAGGGCACAGATATTTGGTTCTCTTTTCACCAAGCACTTTTAGCCAGTTACTTGCTGGTTGCCTCACTGGTTTGTTTGCTGGTTTGATGACTTGTTGTTTTGCACAGGTAATAGATGAGTCATGGAGGGGTAAGTGATATTGGTCCAGTCATCAAAACACAGAAGACTTAATGCCAGAGAATTTTACTAAAATTTTTGAAAGTAATATTTGTGAAAGAACATGTCAATAAAATCAAGCCCATGAGGTGACATGCAAATTAGTACATACACATAGTGTTTATCAACGCTAAGGAACAGACATCTGCAGGGAATTGCCTGACTGGCTCTGCTCTCCAGCTCTGTGCTCGTGCCTGTGTTCGTGAGGGATTTGGAAATTGGATAAGGATAACGGTAGTTAATAGAACATATTTCCAGGTGATTAAAAAGCTGCAAGAAGTTGTTCAGCTTGTAAGAATTTCCATCCAAAGAACTCTACAAAATCTGAGTATGACAGTGCAAGCTATAATCCCAGCACTTGGGAAGCTGAGACAGGAGGATTACGAGTTCAAGGTTTATCTGAACTGTAGAGCAAGACCCAGTCTCAAAAACACTCAAAGAAAATCAAATTTTAAAAAAACCAACAAAAATTTTAAAAAGAAATTTCAATAAATATATTATCAAGGAACTTCATGAGAATATATCCAATGTGCAAAAAGTATTGGCATATATTTAGGCTGATTGAGTCAGGGTTAAAATCAGGTAGGTCTAGATAAAAACCCCTGTACCCTCAGTCTCTCTGTTTCTATCTGTCTCTGTCTCTCTGTCATATATTATATAAATATATATATATATAAAAAATTTGGCATTTTACTTAGTTTCCCTGAGCTTAATTTCCCCTCTCCCCTCTTGCCTAAGGGGACTTGCTGCAACCAACTATCTCTAAGAATTGGTGTTGAGTAACAGTGAATATGAAATTCCCAGCATAGACGGTAGAATATAGTAGTATGGAATTAACTTTATCTAGTAACTCTTTAAGTATCAGAGTTCTCACTACCTGGAAGAAACAAGCAAATAGCCTAAATGTCATAATACTATATACGGAACTGAGTCCATATTATAAGGGTAGCATTAACCAATTGAATCCTATCCAGAAGTGCTGAACTTAAAACTTAAAGCATGATGGGAAGCGAACAAACAAAAGATAAGACTTTTATATAATACTCTATATTATATCTACTGGAGTAATTTTAAGAATGAAGGGAGTACAATAAGCACATAAACTGCTGGGGTAACAGGCATAACCCTGAGCATTGTGGGAAAAGTGGAATGTCTACATATAAATGACTGAAATTATTAATGTTGTGTTTTGTAAAAAATATTACTGAGAATGCTTACTGGGAAAATAATGTTGAGAAACAGAATCACGCATGTGACAAACTTCCTCCAGAGCTAGCCACATGAAACTGTGATCTTCCAGATGAGCACTGTTCTTCTCTAAATGCATCAATGTCACTATTTTGGAATTTTCTCTGGTCCACTGATAGTAGATCACCATATCAATGCAACCCAAAAACAGCCCATTAGTAACTATTGTTTCAGTGTAAACAGATATTTGTCAAAGGCTCAAGGGAGAATAAAATTAAAAATTCCCCTTCAGTTTTTGTTTTTTCGTACTTCCATTTTTGTTTTCCTACATTATAAATAAAAGTAAATTAATTGATAATATTTTATGTCTTTCTCTAGCTCTTAAAAGATTTCAGAAGGAAGGCCTTCGTAATATGTTTTCATTTTGACTTTGTGAATTATGCACTTTTTCTAACAGAGTTTTTAGATGACTAACCCTTTGGAGAAGCTTCATTATCTAAACACATTTGCACTGATGGGAGATTAGGCATATAATTTGCTTAAATGATGGATTGCCAATGCTGAATAATGCAGAAAATTTCAGTACTGTGAATCATTCTGAGTGTACAAGACTGGGCAGAAAGCCAAGGAAGTACAATGGATTAATAGGTTAATCAGTCACTGCTGAAGATGCAGTTTCACATGTTGATGCCAAGAGAGGGGAAACTGATGCAACAACTGGGATCTTACACTGAAGGGCAGATTTCAAAAGAGTGTAGAAAAAGCAGGAGTTTTAATAAAAGAGAAGAGTAATCTGCTGGGAGATTTTAGTTTGGAGAGAAAAAATGTCACTTGACAAATGTAACTACTTTATTATTTCTCTACATCCAGCCAACATACACAATCTCAATCGTATTCCAATTAAAAACATTGTAATATTTGAAGAAGTGATCATATGCTTATGACTATGGATTGTTCTATATTAGAAAGACATTTGGAGAACTAAAAGACAACAGAAAAAGGACAAATGTGTAATTCTTTCATCATGGTTTTATTTTCTACAATTGAATCCATAAATAATCTGTATCATAAATCAAAGACTTCATATTTTCTATTGAATCTGTAGGTCTTTTTGTAATTTAACAGAACAGAAAAATTTCCAATGATTTGTCCATTAAAAAAAGTATTATGTTGAGCCATCTTGAATTGCCTTTAGTCAACCATTTTTATTTGTGAAGATGGTAATTTCCTATGGTTGAATGTAGAAGAGTTGTTCATGTAAAATAAGAGGCCGAAAGAATTGCTCAGTGGTAAAGCGAATGCTTTGGGTTTGATCCCCAGTATCAAGAAACTACATAAAATTAAACAATTAAGTGGAAGCTATGCTAAGCACTGTGCTGTTAAATAAATTCCCCCATTGGAGTACTGTATGTAAATTTAGATTTGGAAAATTCAAACAACTTTCCAAAGTCATTAGCTAAATAGTGGCGTAGCTGTTATCTTTTTGAACCCTTAGTAAGTTCATCAACTATGATTATGACAGTTGTTCTCTGTAGAAGATTGACAGCCAAGGAACAAAGTGAGGGCTTACTTTTAGCCAGGGTTCCACCCAATCAGGTGGACCCTTGGGGTAGCAGGTTGTATTTTCCAGAGGAGGCTGACCTGATACATATCTTACCATACGTTCATTTCAAACAGTGTGATCCTGACATTCCTTCATGGACAGGCGATGTCTGTTTTTCTTTTCTGTGTAAGCTGGGCAGAACTGTACAACTGCCTTTGATCATTAAAAAAGATGCAGTTTGACAGTGCATGGCTTCTGAGATTAGGTCATCAAAGGGCATATATATAACTTCACTCTAGTGCTTTCTCTCTTTAACAAGTACATTGACATTTCAGATCCAGTGTGTTTTTATCATTAAATTTAGCTTTGTTTACCAAGGCACATTGTAATTTACATGGAATACTGTATATTTCAGTTTTAGGGGGCAAGGAGAGATAGGTGGTAGAAGTCTATCTAGAATATGATAAAAACTGTTCTTGTTAAAGGATTTTTTTGAAAAGGGAAGAAAACAGTTTGAAGTTGAATAGAATACTAACCATTCTTCAGGCAAATAAAAATGAATCTAGGATTCAATTCGATTCTAGATTAAAGGTTTTTTTGGGGGTGGGGGATTACTAGAGATGGCCTGTTTGTGTATAATATTATAATAACAGTGACACTACTTTCTTAAGTAATACTATTAATAAAAGCCATGTTGAACTAAAAAAATGTGTCTGTGGAAATCATATCATTTTCCAAAGGACTCTACATAAATTAAATATATAGGAAAGTACAAACTACAGTGTATGTCAACAGTCGTCTACCTGTCTGACATATTTTAAACTCTAGGTACAGTGACCCATGAATATTTTCATTACTGTTCCAAATCAATGAAACTGTTTAAGGTCCAAATTTACATTTTTTTTCTTCCAGGATAAATAATCTGTATTACACTACTGAATTATAGAATTTGTAATGTATTGTCTTACTATGATAGAAAAACAGTGCTTTTTATTTAAGGAAAGGCTGTACATTTCCATGCCTTTTACTCTTTTAAGTTTAAAAGTACTTAAACATATTTTCTCTTTTCTCTTATAGGTCTAACATTAAACCACACTACTAATCTAATTTTTACTTGAAATGATCCAGAGCTAGCCAAACCCATTCAAATGACATGCAAATTAAATTAATTTGTTTGTGTGACAAACTTTGAGATAACATTTTGCTTTTGGGGCTTTAGCAGTAAAAATGCCTCTCATGTTTACTATTTTTTGTTCTTAGCTTGGCAGTGTGTCTCCACAGGAACATTATTTAGCAGATGACTTTTCTAAGGGAAAGATCTACTGGGGAGACAGTGAAATTCAGCAAAGCCATCTTAGAAAATCAGAGAAAAACATTAAAGGGTTTGATTTTGATTATTACACAAAGGACCCTAATTAGAAATGCTAGTACTGTTGAAAAGAGGCTTACAAGAAATTTTAAATCTTGCTTCATATCTTTTGGTTTTTAAATTTTTTTTCAGTATATGCACTTGCCCATGACAACTGAAACACGATTCTGACTTACAGGAGGAATATGTTAGAAAATATTCTTAATTTACTAGTCCAGTTGTTAGATGTTTCCAACCTTGTTTGCTATTACCAGCCAAGATACCAAAGAATGTTTTTTCCATTAAATAGAGATTAATTCAAATACACATTTGTCCCACATGTGAATTTCCAGGCCAATTCCCTGATTGTACAATTCTAGAATGTGAATAAACAGGATATATAAAGATTTCTTTGTTCAGAAGTACAGATCCCTGCATATAATTTTGCTTAAAAATATGATATAAATATATACATCTAAATAGACATACACATATATTTGTGTGTTTACATATGTATATGTATCTAAATAGATCTCTATATCAGTATGTATCATATATATGGATATATAGAAGCACATACATCTATAAAATATGTAAGCCAGCTACTCCAGCCAGGATGTATAGTGCTCAAACTAAGAAATAATCACCCACTCCAGAGCTGATAGGAGAACTGACCATACTTGCTGGTCTTACCTCAATGTCTTTACTCAATGTCTCTCTTCAGCATCTTCCTCAATGATGTATCAATATATCAACATATCAATATATTCAAAAGTGGCATTGGAATCATCCAATTGAAATTACACCATCAAAGTTAGTTGAGATTAAAATACAGAGAATAATTAAATAAAGTGGTAGAGATAATAAAAGGAGTTTTTCATAGCAGTTCTTAAGAAGGGATGTGCTATGAACTTTCTACTCATCTTCTTTATCTCAGAGTCCTAGAAACTATGGATTATGATTTCCTTCTCATATGTGAAGAAAATGATAAGAACAGTTTTTTAAAATTCCCCTAGTGAAAAAACTGGGATTACATACATGATCTGATTTCAAAGACCTCACAGACTTAGCAATAGGAGACTATTATACCTCCTTCACTATAATTACTGTAATCATGACCCTCTGGATATTGTTTGTCTCCAGCATGTTTTACTTGCTTCACTGAACAGATTACGTAGTTTAATACAATCGTTATGATAGATTTGTTTTGACTCTTCACAACAGCCTGAAAGAATGGACACCTCCCTGCTAATGTATTTTATAATTAACAAGGTCCTTTTAAAATAGGACTCTGACATTAAAACATTATAATCCAAGATTCTATACTCTGTAAAACAGAAAAAAAAATTTTTTCTGTAGAGTAAACATGAAATATTATAATTCAACTTGATTTTGGTATTGAAGCCCCCCTCAAAAAACAGATTACTGTATGCTTATTGCTTGCATATATCTATATCGGCATGCACAGTCATAGTTGATACTTGCCTCCTGGAATTCTCAGTGAGCACAGCAATGCCAGCCACATTCCCTGAGGCTTACCATATGTGGCCTAATCTGACTTAACACCATTTGTTCAAATAACAGCTAAACACATTTTAAGGTCCTATGACTCAATTCATTAATGTCACAGCTTGGTACAACCTTTGGCCTGGGTCATATAATTCTCTATGGTCTTTAACTTTAGGTGTAGTGAGAAGCTACTTTGTCGAGTATGAAAATGCCTTTAGTCCAGCACAATATAAATTTGACAGTGTGCCGCTGTGAAGAATGGGCCCCTCCCTCGTTTCCCTCAAGGCTTTCATGGCTTCTAACCCCCAGCAAGGCCAACCAGACCCACCAAAGCCTGTACACCTCTCATGCTCGTCAGCCGAATTCTGCTTTCCAGTATTGTTCTTCATTTCCAGAGGAAATCTCTTTTATCATGTTACCATTTCACTGGATTAGTTTATTTGCATTCTCCAATATCTCAAATGGATGAACTTCCTTGACTCTATTGATTTCTCGCTATTGATCTCACTATGGCAAGTATTGCCTGTTTACCCCTTAACCTGCTGCACTTGGTCTTTCGGCCTTTCCAGTTGGTGGAAACTGCCCTTGTGAAAGGCTCTTGGGAGTTGCTAATAACTGAGTTCAACAGTTTTTCTCAGATTTCTCCTCCCACATTTTTTTAACTTCTCAAGCTAATTTAATACATATGCCCAGCATTTATTAAGCTTTCACTACAAGGCACTTGTAAGTTTTTATTGCTGCATTATAGACTACCACAAGGTGAATGCTTTGCTTAATATCTATTAGCAGAGCAGGAACTAAGGTTCACACAGAGGAAAAAAAAAGGCATGCAGCTGCGTTTGAAATGCAAGAAGCTTCCTCCTTAGCCCACACAGTCTATTGGTAGTTGGTAGTCCCTTGTGTTTGTTGCTCTACATTTGTCTCTGTTATCTAAGCAGCATTTGGAATAGCTGTCAGTTTCTGCACTGCATTGCAAAACGTTCCTTGAAATACTTCACTATCAAGACTAGATAATAATTTCCTAGATGGCAATGATGACATCCAAATATGTGGTGCTGCAGTTCACCTAAGTAACAGCATATTTATTACATTCATAAAGCTGAAAGAAGGTGAAATGTTCTTCATTTTCCCTGACATTTAATAGCATGAGATAATCAATGCATTGAGAGCAATAAGTCAATTTCATTGACCCACTCCTCTTCAATGAAGGGTAAATTATATGATGCAATAAATACAAGACTGCAAAAATATGTTGGCCTTTAGATTTGGGAGGAATGACACTTCTAATGGTGAGAATTTGCAACAGAGTATGAATGGAAAGCATTACTATTTTAGTAAAGAGATAAATGTATCTATTTCTATTTCTTGTTTCCTTCAAGCAAAATTACCCAAGACTGATTATTTCTACCAATGGAAACTGGTAGGGGAGATGGCAGTAAACACTCCAGACAGACACACACACACACACACACACACACACAAACACACATACACACACACACACACACACACACACTAACGAAACTGATCATGAGAACAATATTCTGATCACCACCTGGTACATATTACAGGTATTATATAAGAATTATTTAAAGAATCCTGATTTTGAATTCTATGACTTTATGAGAGAGAGAATAAATAAGAATAAGAAAAAGAAGGAGATATTGGGTAGTTTCACCCAAGGGATCTTGTTCATTAAGAAAACTCCAGGGCTTTAGTAGCCTTCATTTGTTTACTGGTAACCAGAAGTCCACTTGGAAGTGAAAGTACCTCATTTCTTCTTTTAACCTATCTAAGTGACTACTCCAAGGGAACCACTGAAAATTGGAAGGCACCATCTTCTCAAATATACTACTCTCTGCTTTTCTATTTATTTCAATTTTCCTAACATTCATAGATAGTTTTTTTTTAACAGAAATAAGGCATGTAAATGTCCTTTAACAGGTTAAACATATGCTCAAAGTGAAGTTGATTTTTTTTTTTTGAGACAAGATGTTGCTATGTAGTTCAGGCTGGTCTGGAACTCACAGCTACCTTCATGCTTCAGTCTCCTGAGTGGTAGGATTTCAAGCATGTGCCACCGTGCCTGGCTACGCAAAGTCATTTCTGACAAAAGAGAAAAACCTAATGAAATATTCATTAAGCCACCAGATCTGACCCATTAGACCTCCAAACTTCTAGTCATGTGACAGCATGTGTTGCAGTTGGGTCTGCAGCTGGGAATCAGCTTTCTGATCCTTTGATAGTAGGAATACAAAATAGCACAAATCCCAAGGAAGGAAGTCTGAAAATATCTAGCAAATTTTACATCCAGATATTACTGAACCCCAATATTTTCTCCTTGGGACTCCTGCTCAAAGGTATGCTAAGAAAAAATACTTCTAAATGATATATATATATATATATATATATATATATATATATATATGTTGTTATTGAGTGTGACATTGCTAGCAAGAGAAACAGACAAAAATAGTACCAAATATCCACATAGAGAAAACTGACTTTATAAATTATAGTTTGTCTCTGTCCAAAGAAAAGAGTAACAGCAAACTATACTTAGAAGTGTAGTAAAGCAACATGGACAGATATGAAATGATACCAGATACACATTATTAAATGAAACCAATAACAAAAGGGATAATATACTGAAAGTAATAAGCTATTTTATGTAATATAGAAAATACACACATAAATGCTAAACTTAAATCTGGTAACAACTTTTTAAAAGTTTGCTTGTGGGTAGTGTAGAGCACTTAAAAACAAAGCACATCTTCCTTGCCTATGAGCTCCCAAAATATCCTACCTAATAAATGGGACAAGGATTTTTTTTTAGGGGAAAAAAATGACTGAACACATTTAGTCATTTAGAAGAATTTAGAAGATGATCCCGGGAAACACTGAATGGCATAGAATCAAAAACATTTCAAACACTAAAAAAGTGTGTTAAAGGTATACAGGAACCTGATGAAATAAGGTTTTCAGTGGAACAATTTATGCATTAAAAAGACTGACTACAATCAAATGAAACATATGGAAGGCACAATATCCATGCATTCATGATGCATTCAAAGAGAGAGAGAGAGAGAGGGAGAGAGAGAGAGAGAGAGAGAGAGAGAGAGAGAGAGAGAGAGAGAATTAATGAGTAGCCATAGGCTACCTACCATCTTAACAACAACAAAATTGTTTACATTTCAGCATGGCCAGTGCATTATTTTTCCAAAAAATTGGTAATTAAAAGAAACTACATTTTTTCTAGTTGCTTTCTATGAATTTTTCAAAGTAATGAGGTAATCCTAGCTTTGCACAGTGTAGCATCATAGCCAGTGATTTTACCTAAGGTGTGATTATGCTAATTAAAATAACCCTAGATATCAAAAACACACTGGGGTGTAAAAACTCCAGTTAACAATTGTAGAAAAATGATAAAGAAAATTAATGTTTTTACCACTTACAAAATATTAGTTTTGTAACTGAATTAAGCATTGCTACTATAATACTGATAAGGGGTGTCAATAGAAGGATCAGGCAATGGGATTTGGAACCAAAGATCAATCTTTGCATCACTAAAAGAGAGATCACCAGATAGCTATGCTTCCTTGAAGCAAATTACTTTATGGTAGAGAGCAATACCAAGCACAGTTAGGAAGGAGGTGAAGGAAAGTACTAACAAAACGTCGATGTTTATTGAATCTGGAGACAGGTGTACAGATATTCTTCATACGCTTTCTTCTTTTCTTGGTCTCATGTACAAACTTTCAAAATTCAGTTTCAAACCAAAATTTTCCCTTTGTAATCTCACTTCTTTCAAATCTAAAAGTTTAAAAACCTAGTTAAGGTGTTTGGATTTCTAAAGAGGTTTCCTGAGATGATTTTCAGTGTGTTTTCCTCAGCCTTTCTGGAGAAAACAGCTATTCATAAAAAGAGCTGTCTTTACACATGTAAGGGTGATTGACTGGAATTTCAGAACAAGCCTCTTCTTAGGAAGAGAGTGAAATAAATTATTTATTCAGTAATAAATTAAAATAAATAATAATAAAGTGTTTATTCAATAATAAAAATAAATCAGTTTATTCTAACCTTTCATGGCATCTCAGCAACTTTAAGTTTAAGTCCTGTGATGGCTGAAACATTGCGTCAACTTGGATAAGAGAAGCTTAGTTACACTGGCTCAGCAATTCCACACCCTAGGGTACAGAAGACATACTCTAGGGCAGCTCGTCATCTGAATGGTGTAAAAGGGAAATGAGGAAGGACAGATCTGCTTCCGTTTCTTTGCAGGAGCCCCAGTCTTCACCTCCACTTTGGATGTCATCTCCTGGCTTCCAGCACAGACCCTTAGACTCCTAGAGCAGATGCTTCAGGCTTTGGGCATAGAATTACAGACCCATAAGCCTCCTCCTGTGGATTTACACAGGAGCCCTGGGTTGTGGCTGACCTGAAACACTCAAAGATTGCAACGGTTTGTTTTGTCCTTTCTGCAGAATCTTCTCTTCTTCATCACCTTAACTCAATTCACATGTCTAAGGTCTCATTCACACCTCATTTCTTGAAAAAATACCCTGCCACAAAGTATGTGTCCTGTCTACCCTCTCTTAGTAGCTCACATCAACCCAGACTGTTTAGGTACCAGACTATCCAGTGAGCATCTTAACCTTCCTTTTTTTGTCACTAAATTACTTAGCCTAGAAGACAGTGTCTGTAACTCACCTTTTCATGTAATCTCAATTATGGTATCTTTGCTCTCCTGTAGAAAGAGGGGACATAATATTGATAAAACTAATAAGATTGTGAATAGTTTAAACAGGTTTAAAACCCATATTCCCTGTAACCACAGAAGTCTGTCGAATAATGGCATCAACAATTTAGAACAAGTTTTAAAGAAAGGATATTTGATTATTTCCAGAAAACAGCATATTTTATGAGAGGCGAATACAGGGAGTAAGAAAGAACTGAAGAGGATGGAATAATGCACATGGGTTCTTTATGGGAAGAATAGCGTTAACAAGCTTGGAGGCCATGATGGAGAAAAGCTCAGCATAATTCCCAATCTTACCAAATCCTCAAGACAGGTAGAACTACAAAGCCATAATCGTGGCAGCACTAAAAGAATATTCACTCATAGGTGGGGAGAAGAGAAAAGGGGCTCACATATGCTCCCCTTTCTAGCTCCTTGTTAAGAATGAGGGACAACTGTCCGTATTCTGTTTCCCTTTTCCAGTCTTACATAATCAAACTCAGTGAATGCTATTCTGATGGAATTCCAACGTAAGATTCCGCCCACGTCAGTCACTGATCTTGGACTTGCCTCCTCTTGTATAAGACTAGAGACCCAGAGAAGCTATGTCAGTTTCTTAGAAACAGAGTTGTTTTGAAATGGTTTAACCATGAATTTCCATTCTTTGTTTTTAAATTTTAAAATAAGAAAAAAAAAAGATGATACATAATTTCAAAACAAAATAGTAGGAGATTAACAATGGTTAATATATTATGAATTTCCGTTCTGTATCTATGCATGCATGTTAGTTTGAACAAATGAATAATGCCAACTTATTTTTTAAATATAGTTGTGCTGTATATCACACAGATCAATTAAGTGACATCCTTAATGTAGACCATGTTTTCCTTCCATTCCATGGACCATGTCTTCATTGGCCCTTATCTTTGAAGAAAACTGCAAAATAGTGCACCATCAGGGATTGATCATTCTCTTCATTTTCCTATTCCCACCAGCGTGGCATTTGTCACCCTCCCCGCCATTGCTGCCAACAAGCTTTCAGCTTCATAAGTTGCATCAAAAAGCCCCAGGTGCTTTGGGCTTTTGCTTTCTCTTCTACAGATTGAGTTTATTTACACTGATTCCAAATGTGACAAAAAGCAAACAAACAATTATCCACATGGTCCACACATCCTTCCTCTTATAACTCAGATGAAAGCAGCCTGAACACAGCTCCCAGCCCCAGCACTATAGCTTCCCCCACAGACTTGATGGCCTGCACTCGCATGGTGCTGGGATGCCGCCATCCCGGTTGATGAGCTCCAACTGCTGGAATGCTGCTCACTGCCAGTAATTCGCGGGCATAGTGTGGTGTGATGCATCTTCTCTATCTTGGTCATCATGCCACTTTATCTATACTGCATAAGATTCTAGTCAAATTGTGAGAAGTAATATTTTTGCTTGAGGAAGGTCTGGATGATTTTTGCAATTCAAATAAAATTCTCATTTCTGAGATATGATCCAAGACAAAGTTTAAGAATATATGCCTTAGCTTTTAGTTTGTCTACAGCTACTAATTTTTCTAAGCCTTATTTGTTTACATCTGGCTTGTATATCCCATTTACTTGGCCAGAAATGCTAAGCAGAAGTACTTTTATTGTGTCAAGTTTGATTGGAGCAGTTTTTTTTTTTGGAGGGGAAGCCTGGTTGAAAAGTATTTTGTGGTTGCTTAATGGAGCTCAGAAGAGAAAATTCAGAAAATAATTTGCAGTGTCTATGATGGTACCTGACATTTCTATAGTTTCCTTCACCTCTACTCTACCCAAGTTATTCTACAAAACCAGCCCCTCCTTCAAATATTTTAATGTATTACATGGACAACTTCACTTCTAAATGACAAATAGAATAGACTGGCTTACTTAACACCTATTCCAGTTTCCTTTTAATGACTTTTCTTATACTGCAGACACTACAAGGGTAAAACTACATCCTCTCAGACATATGGAGGGTTCTAGACGTGACGAGGTTCTATAACTGATTATATGGAAAGAAAGGAAATGTTCATGAGAGCCATATTAACTTAAGCAGATTGCATTTGGCAAAACATGGCTCTGGGTACAATAAATTTGGGAGCCACTGCTGGAGTTTCTTATCACAG
>PVLA01006008.1:100289-133429 GCA_004027455.1 Hydrochoerus hydrochaeris
CTCCCTGGATAAACCAGAGTTCCCTGTGGTGGGAGTGAGCTCCCTGGATAAACCAGAGTTCCCTGTGGTGTTCCTGGTGATCAGCCCTGCAGGATTACGCTGGGGACAGCTGATGCAGGCTTTGCTATCACCAATACTGTTAAACTAATAGAAATAGTCTGTTATCTGCCAAGGACCCCTGACTGATGCATGTTGAAAAAAAATTAAACCACTGCAGAAACAAGAACATGAGACACACACAAAAAGAATGAAATCATGCAGAGTGTTACCCGTGTTCCTAAAATTACTTACTTCTGATGATATTGTCACATAATTCCTTAAAATCCATCTCTATTCTCATCAGTTATCATCTCTAAGCAAATGTGTGACTCCTCCCTATTCAAATTATGCAATATATTGCTAATATGTTGTGAACTTTTCTTCTTCATTCCTATATACTTATTAACTAGGCCCTTGTAAGGTCTTGTAATCCTTAAAAGCTTGAATTTTAAACATACAATTTCATCATATGTCAAATTCACGTGCACACACACACACACACAAACAAGATCCTAGCATAATATGTGCTCAATAATATTGACTGAAGTGGACCAAATATTTCACAATCAGTTTATCCTACATTGAAATGCCTAACATTTTGTTCATGCTATATCTCACTATACAGAAATTAATCTCTAATGATAGAAGTTCAAGTTCAATTTACATGGAGAATTCTTGTTTTAACGTGGATCTGCGTGGACTGCTCAGATGGCACAATGGTCAAGGGAGGGAAGGGGCAAAGCAACCTCTCTCCAAGCTCTCTACTTCACATAAATCTGTAGCCAGCACCTCCTCAGCCCCAACTGCTGTTTCTTTGGGTTACCGTTCTGCAGTCAAGCTCATTTTACCCCATCTCACAGCTAACAGGACAATGGTTATGTACCTAGGCAATGTAGATTAATCCGTGTTGGATTTCAGGTTGTGCTATCAATTTCCACCATGGCCCTGTATAAGTTATTTTACCATTTTCTGTTTCACGTCAGTCGTCTGCATAATAGCAGTAATAACTGTAAACTCAACTCTATGCCAAGAAGAGTGCAAAAACCTGGGCTTGGTGGTGCATGCCCGTAATCCCACCATTCAGGAAGCTGAGACAAGAGGATCACCTCGAGTTGCAGGCCAGTGTGGGCTACATAGTACCTCCAGCAGCATCCTGGGCCCCATAGCAAGACCCTGTCTCAAAAAACCAAACCAAAACAAAGCAGACAAGAAAGAGTGCGAAAGGTGTGACATAGGTGGAGTTAATATATTACCATTTATCTGTGTTTTTCTTGAGATGAAGATAAATGCATTCAATTCCAGTGTTAAGACTTCAAGTTCGATATTTGTTTTCCAGCAAACCAAGAACAGCACTGAGCTACAGTGTTGACTACTCTAACGTTCTCTGGTCCCTTCTGACACTGGAACCATTAAGTTACACTTCCTTCGCACTGTACCACTACAAGCAGCAGAAGAAAGATACATGGAAAAATCTGTCTATCCAAGTTATCCAGAAAGCCCTCCTTGTGCATATAACTTTTTTTGATTAAATGTCTGCAAAGAAAATATGCTGCTTTCTTACAGAAAAGATGCACAGAACTTGGCTCATAAATATCCTTTAACTGAACAAAAGAGTAAACACAAAAATAGACAAATCAGTAGATAAATAAGTTAATCTTGAAAAAACAAGTTTAAAAAATGTGTTCCAGAAATGATGTGTTGCTAGAGTCTCCAAGAATATAACTCCAATGATTTCTTCATAGAATTCAACACTGGGAAAGTGACAAGAAACATGACTCGGTACAAGCTGTTTTAAGTGTTCACACATAGAAAATACTGCACAAATATTGTTAGAAATATAAAAATTGGCCAGGCACTGCAATAGAATCTGAAGTGTTTCCCTCCTTTCATCCAGTTCGTTGGTTCAGCCAAGGGACATCTCGTTTTCATGTTTTTATATGAATTCTATCCCCTTATAAGGAGAACAAAATGCCAACTTCAAATTAATTGATTGATACATTTAATTTGACTCTTGGTAACTAGCAGTGTAGAATTTTCCAGCCTAGGGTCAATAGCAGAACATTATTGTTGCATCTAAAAGAGAGGTAAATACTGGAGTCTAGTGTACACCAAAGGAACAAACCCACAGCCCTGAACAGTAGGTGGGAAAACTCCATTTATGCAAAGCAGGAAACACATATGATCCTTTTTCAAACTTCTTGCTCAAGGGAATGACCACAGGTTGTCTAGAATGCTTGCTGAGTTGCTTCTCAGCTGAGGGCCATTTATGTGTTTTTCAATTGGCAATTCAAAAGGTCAGAGAAAGATTGGGTCAACTTAAACTTTATAACAGCAAGATTGCAATGGGTTCTTTGTGTCTGTCTTTATTATTGTCTCAGTGGTTGAAAATGCCCCTCTGTGTTCACCTACCCTTGGAAGGATGTGGAGAATAATGCGGTCTTTTTAATTTCAGATCTTACTTTAAGTCCATCCAGCTGTGATTCTTTCTTCTATAGAAAAGAATACTATGTGATGATATTTGGTATTGCCTAACCAATATAGTTCTGATGGATTTAACATTAAGATAGAACTCCATCCTACCATTATAACTCCAGGATGTACCATTATTTTGCTCTTAATAATTTGCATAACCCATAAGGAAAGGCTGTTGGTTTATCTTTCATTTAAAAAATAAGAGGACTTTGAGAAATCAAACTAAATTATTTATCAAAAATGTTGCTGGTTTTTATTGTTGTTTCTGGTGAAAGTTTTATGACAGTTTATTTTTTTTCTGATCATCCAGACTGGAAGTTTCTAGAGCTTTATTTTATGCAAAATGTCTTGATATGGCCTATTCTGGATTAGAAATGTAAGGTGGAACAGAAACATATTTGTGCAAAGAATGCCCTGGCTTGACTTTATATAAGGAAATAACTTGAGTTCATAACCCATACTCAGGTTCAAGGTGCTTTAATCCCATTAAAACTCAGATGGAATTTATGACTAAGCCACATTTTAGATTATGTTTAACCTTTGGCTTATTTATCACTATGCTTGCACAAGAATTTTTTTTTCACCAAAAATTAGAGAAGAACTGACGTCTTCTGCCCCATCAGCAATACAATGTTAGGAGATAAAAGTTTATTTTTTTCCATTTAATTACTTCTTTACACACATTTATAGTAATTAGACATCAGATGCAGTAGCTAAAGCAATTACTGTATGTCATTTTGGAGAATTACAGCATAAACATACAGTAAATACTCAATAATCCATGACAGGCTACTTAAAAAGTAATAAGGAAATTTAATTTAAACTGTGAGAGCTCAGACGCATGATGTACTTCTAAATGAAATGCCCACAATTACACAATTACAAAAGAGAAACTGTAGCTTCAAAAATTCACCACAATTCATTTAGAGCTCTCACAGCGTGAGTCACTGGCCAACTCCCCCCAAAATTAATATTAACAATGCACAGTATCAACAATGCAGCAACAGAGAAGCTCCTCTTCTTTTTCTACTACCTTGCTCTTTTCTCTCAGGCACATCTATACCCCTACCCCGCATACACATCATTCTTCAGAGCACACACTGAAAACCTAGCTGACATTCAGGTCCACTAAGCCAAGACCACAAAATTTCAATTTATAATAATATTATTGTGATCTTCTTTGAGTTTTCTTTCTAAGGATCTTTGCTGGACACCTCTCCCTAGATAACAGTGCAGTATAATAAAATGGGTAAGGAATTTATAACTTATTGGAATCGAATTCAAATCTCGGCTTACTCACTGAGGAACCTTGGGAACGCTGCTCAATTTCCCTTCGTCTCAGTTAGCCTGCACACCAAAGCAGAGTTATAACTATTTTTAGCAAGTGCTAGAGAATACAGTGACATAATAGGGTCAAATTTCTGGGGCAGAGTGGGTGCTGAGGAAATGGCTGCGACTCTTATGTTATTCATTTTCAAATTTATTTAAATGCAATCAGTAAGTTTGGAATAGTTATTATCTTTTGTATTTAGGCATTTTCAGCCTATACAATGTCTTTGAATTATTACATCCAGGTTCATTTCAACTGCTTTTTACCTACATTTGTTTTCCTAAAACTTTTTAATGTGCAGTGTTCTCCCAAAGTGAAACAAAAACTGAAGACCAGTTCTAGGCTTGCTATCTTCAATATGCTGTAACTTTAAAGGTTCCTATCCTAACGCTCCCAGTCTTCCAGGACTCTAGAATCTATTTCTTTCTCCACCTCCCTCTGCCTTCCTCTGTGATTCTTCTCCCAGACAGCAGAAGAGAAGCATATGAAGTAGAAGGAAAAGCAAACTCATCTCATTTTGGGAAGATAGCAAAACCTCTGGAAGCTCCTATTTAAAAACAAATCAAGGGTACTTACTTCATAAGGTTGCACAAAGACAAAACATCACTGTCATTCATTCATTTCCTCATATGCTTACTGAATATCACTGTCTGCCTTTTGCACTTACCTGGGATCCTAGTGGGTAGAGACAATGAACTCCTCCCTCGGTTGCTAGGATCAAATTTTGCCTGCTCTGCAAGAAGCTTTTACTGAAATAGCTTCATTGAACAGTTGTACAAGAAATGTACACCAGAAAAAGGCTTCATAGTTAGTTAGGTTTGGGGAATGTTACCAATTCAACACCTTATTGTTTACTTCTAATATAGTCAAGCAAAGTAAAACTCTAAAGAGATCAATAATGGTGAAATGAAGCCACGGGATTTAATGATATGTCTCCACTTTTCCCCAGAGACAAATCATCTCCCAATATTATATTTATTTATGTTGCCACCAAAAGTATAGACAATTTGATCTTTGCCCATATCACAAATTCTATTTCCTACTCTTTCATTTTTCAGGGGGAAAAAAACTGAGGACCAGAGAGGAATCTACACATAGTATACAAAATGCACATGAACAAGTCCCACAATGACCCTGCGAGGACCAATTTGTGAAGTTGGAAATATCAGTTGAGATCTACTAAGTCATAATCATGATGCTGAATATTTATTTACATAATCTTTTCAGAAACCCTTTGAGGTGGTCATGAATGCCATGTCAAAATTGGCAAAGCTGACCCAAAGGAATGAAGACATTGTTAGATGTCACAAGAAGTCCACCGGTGGTGTTCTTACCTTCTCTACCCTGGTCCACGGGAATCAGACTAGATAGTCTTGTATAACTCCTAAGTTCTGCACCTACAGAACTTAAGTAAGAATGGGCTCCAGGTAACAATTGCTAAAATAATTACTTCAAAAAAGAATTTTAAAAAGAAAAAGCCATAACAGAAGTTATCTGTAAGTACTCAATTCCACTCTAATGTAATAAATTATTCAAGAGACAAACTAGCCCTATGAATCTTAGAGGAATGTGAATGAAAAGGAAATTGGTTCTTGCTTTTTATTTTTTAATATGTATGATCTCTTTTCTATCAAGGAAATATCAGGCAACTCAAAAAGCCATCAGAAGTAGACAACCCCATCTGGTCCCTTGGGGGCAATCTTAGAATGCCAGGTCCGAGCCATCCATCAGGTCATGATCGTGTCACCTACCCCATCTTCATGATATGTTTCCCTGGGTCTAACAACCATGATAAAGTCAGGGCATGTACCGCCCCTCCCCCTCTTCAAAAGACATTTCTGTTGGTTTCCCATTTTCAAGCTACAGCAGCTCAAAAGTGCTCAAGTTATTCAAGAACTCATCAAAAAATAAGGATAGAAATCATATAGCTCTCAAATGCCCTTGTCTACTCACCAGACAGCTAATAGAGAATCAGCATCTCCAACAGAGTTTCCAAGACTGGGTCATGTCCTTAGTACACAAGTCCTGAGTAAAGGATTTTCTACTGTTTCCCTCAGGATGGTACTTCGGAATCCAACTGTTGCTGTCAGAACATTAAAAAAAAAACAAAACAAAAAAACCCTCACATTCTGCCAGGATCCCCCCCACACACACACACATGCACATATTTTTAGCATTCTATCCACTCACTCATGTGTCTGTCCTCCCTGCCAGGGTAAATAATCACAATCTCCTTCAGCTTCTCTCTCTCGCTGTCACCCTGCCATTATGTTCCTTTGTTGTTCATTTTATTTTATGTTTTCATGACTGGTGACTTTATTTCACTTTTGTAGTAACACAGGCCTACTGATCCCTTCATTTACATATTTGCCTCAAAATATAAAAGATATTTAAATTCAAGATGGCAATGATTCAGATTTGTTTACAGAGCAGCTTTAGGAAGAAAGCACAGCATTCTTCATGAAAGAAAAAAGAGAATTATAGTTTTTTTAAAGGAATAAAGTAGGCCCATCTTCACCACTTTCAAATGCAAAACTGACTACAACAAGTGCAGGTAAGTTTTTTTCAAGAACGAGTATACAGAATAGATTATGCCTCACGCAAAGATCTGGAAATGCTTCTTAAAGTTTGCTGAGGTTCTGTGGCAAATTCGGATTACAGTAAACCTGGGAGATGATTGTTGTCACGGAATGTCTGAATAAGGGTTTACTTTATGCCAAAGAGCCTAGCAGATTTGGAATTAAATAAAAAGGTGGCTTTGTGTCTCTGAAGTTGGAGACTTTTTGTGTTTCCTTTTGACAAAGCACAACTGGGTCAGTTGGTGTGGTCTCGGCCCTGGCACACCTTGTCCAGGTGGGCATCATGTCAGGTTACATGGTATGAAGAAACATCTCTGCAACTTGGTTATATCTGAGGAGTGAAGGTATTTTGTGCCTATGAGGGAAACACTTGAAAGTGTTTTGGTTATGATTTATATGTTATAAATCAATCTGCTGCCCTTTGAAAAATACCCTTCTTGTCAACACTTACTAAAGTGGAAAGATAATCAACTTGTTTTCTTTCTCCCTCTTCAAATTCTTTAACAGACTTTGACATTTCATACACTGAAAAAAATGTTCATTTTCTCATAAGACAATATTATCACATTGGGGTGAGTTGTGGTTTAGAAACTTTAAAGTCTCTAATTCTCAAGGTTAATCCAAATGCCAAAATGAAATAATATAATGTAAAATGACAGCTAAATATATCCCAGTAAGATTTAAACACTATATGAAGGATCTTGTAAAAATGAAGTTATTTTCTATGGAACTTTCAAGGATTTGGGGACCAATATTATGATGTTTTGATTTCTCGTTGTCCTTTTTTTTCTTCATCTTTTTTTAAATGTCTTCCACCTCTTTTTCTGTTTTGGCAAATCAGATGACAAATTTGATTTAATACTGCAATTTCAAAAATTCATGCAGCTCCCTTAGGTACATCATTATTTTCCTTATCCAAAGTCATTATTATTGTGACAGAGTTATATGTGATAATCAGTAATATGAAACTGTCTAAAATAGAATTAAACATTTATCTGATTAAACTGAAGCCTTTGAGTGTGTCTCAAATATAATATAATTTAGACCACAGAGATACTTTTTATTTTAAACAAATTCATAACTGAATAGTCTACAATAGTCTATCTTGTATCTCCTTTTGTCAACTGTCAACTAGTAGTAAGTTAAAATTTGACAAGTACTCTGCAGAGTAATTAGATGAGTCAATACAATGATAAATAGAAAACTTTCAATAAATGCTACATATTTTAAAATAACTTTCAATCATCACATAAAAATTGTACACATTTATGGAATATGATGTGACATTTGATACAAATGCGTAATGTGTAAGCTTGTCTGTGTCTCCAAACATTTATCATTTCTGGTGAAAACATTCAAAATCCTTTTTAAAGCACTGTATTGCTGTGAACTAGTCATGCTACTATGCAATAGAACACAAGAACTTATTTCTCTTCTCCAGCTATGTAACTTAGAACTCACTGAACAATCTTTTCCTTGCCCTTCTTATCATTTCAAAAATTACCCTTAAATTGTCAACCTTCTCATAGTAGAAAACTGGGTGGTTTTATGTTTATGTACACATCATAGTACTTTCTAAATAATCCTCATTTTATTCTGGGAGAAAAAGTCATACACCATAAACTTTACAGTGCTATAGAACAACACTGTTGATCAGTCTAACATCCTTGATAGAGATAAAAATACTTGGTCGAGATATCACTTTGCAGTTTTGGAGCCAATTTTAAAAAGAACTAGCAAGTAAGACTATACAGTGGTGGCCATGTAAATACAGGGACTATGTTTGCATTTGCAATGTGAGGGTATTAAATCATGAAGCAATGTTTGAAGAAGTTTTCAGTGCTTGCAATGGGTGATTCAGCCTTAAAATATATATTTTTGTTTTTGAAATATGGATTTACAAATAAAAAATCATTATAGCATCTTTCATATTTCCTTAGCTATACCCTTATTCAATCACCACATATAGTTTCTTAGTGATTTTGCCTATAAGTTTGGAGTTACCAGAGGAAACACAGTATAAGCGCACAACTCATTTTAATAACAAATCTTGCTTTGCTCAGAAAACACTTCTCAGTTTTAGGTACTCACCCTAAATGCTTATTTGCTTTGAATAAAATTATAATTGGTCTCTAATTTAAATATTTTTTCTCATATTTGTTTATTCTATGCCCCAAAAGAAAAAAAAATCAGGCACAGGCAAGTGTGAAAAAAATGTTTGATTGTTTAATTACCTGTTTGCTTCACAAATGTATTTAAATGACATCACAAGTCCTAACACTTCCTTGTAAAAAGCAGCACAGATTGAACAGCCTGTTCTTTCCTGGGTCAGAATATAAGAACCAAAATTACCAAAAATTTTACATGTAATAATTTCCCTTAAATTGACTGAAATTTACTGCACCAAAGTTGTGTTTAGAAGTCATATATACAGATACAAATTCACATTTCATTCAAATGAAGTCCAGTAGTCATGTGCTTAAAACTGCTGTTTTATTTAAAATATATTGCGCTTTCTTTTAAATTTGTTCATATAGGTTATGTATTTTATATTTGTGTGTGTTTCTTTAAATTTCTCAAACCAAAAGACTGGATATACATTCTGGTAATTATGAGGCCTGCATTCTAATTATTGCCCCATAGTTATACTTCTCTCAGTAAATCAGAGCTCTAATTACAGGCAGCAAAATACATTCAATATTATGGAATATTTATGTAAAATACTGCTCTTATTGCTTCTCAGTTTAGATATAATGTCTTGGAGAGCTTATGCAGGCATTTCTGAAAGAATATTACCCACTTTGGTCTTTCCTTTCTTGTCCAAAATTTATGCCTGGTGAGAGTACAAAATCAGTTTTAAAAACTGTAAATTTCTGTTGGCAAGTAGTGCAATTCTACCATATTCATTCTTTAAGAAGAAAACTGTAAGTTACTTACATGAACAATCACTTTTTGCCAGAAAAAAAATATTTGGCTTTTCTAGATAACACATTTACAGACCTTCTTAATCATAGGCTTTATTGTGTTCCTGAGAGTCAAGGACATTTGATGTTTTCTCCCAAGAGAGGACCCACACCACTAATTTCCTCCTCTGTAATATATTTTTTAAAACATAAGAATATTAAGTAGCAATACTCATTTGTGAATTACTGTACTGAATGTTTCTTACCAACACTTCTTTAAAAAATACTGTATAGTTGTGCACATTAAGATCTCTTATTAAAATAAGACATCTCAACTGTGTAAACATTCTGAAAGTACCTACTGCTCTAACTGAAAATATTCAAAAGAGTAATTTCAGCTTTTGATTTAGTACTCTCAAAGAATATTAATAGTTTTCAACAGCAATGCAATAGCACGCTCTCATCCACTTCTAATACATGCACACACGTGTGTGTGCACACGTACAACACAAGCCTTAGGCTGTGTTTATATAGAGTAAATATAAGCTTAGCCCAAGAGAAATGTTTTATATGCCTCTTTATCAAAGTAAAAGAGTGTTAATCATTTTAAAGACTTGTAAACTGATACAAACGAATGATCACATTGTAGATTAAATTAATCAGAATTTCTGAACATGCAGTCAGAGGTGGGTTTTTGTAAGTTTCTAGATTTTTATATTGACATTAATGCAGAGAAGAATATTAAGTGGATTTGTTTGGATCACAACAAAAAAAGAACTTATTTTCTGCAGAATTATCAGCATTTGCCTCCATTTTTCTTTCATTTCATCCGTAAGATTGAATTTATAATTTAAAGTTCCCCTTTCACTGTCCTTCCTCATCAAAGACTCAATTTAAAAATATCATTGGCCAGCTAAATTTTAGCAATTACTTATAAAAACAAATTAAACATGGCCCACCTTTTTCGAGTGGAAGAAAACACTCGTAGAGAAATGTTGAGGAAATTCCCACCTCAGATTACATCTAATCAAATAAAAAAGCTATTTGAGGTTTTGAGGGGTGAAGTTATAACTGGTCTGAAAGCTGTGATGTTGAGTTTTTTGAGTTTTCTAGATTTATGTTTTAAGCCTTAATGTTGAGTCAATAATTTTTCTTCATGAAGCATCCGTAACACCACTAAGAAGAGGATTTCAGCTGTCCTGGGGATCACATTAGAAACGAGTTGAGGCTTAAAGTGCAACTACAATATTACGTCCCAAACAACTGTACATTCAGAAATTGGTAGAAAAGATTGTCAATTTGTTCAGTGGGCATTTAAATTTATGTAAGAAATTCAAAACACATGTAATGTCCATCCTATTCGAAAATAAAATTTCTGACAGGAAAATTTGCTAGAGTCAGTTAGTAAACATCAGAGACACTAAATGTTTGCATTGAGTAGCATAGTGTGAGGTGATAGAAATGGGGCTCTATGCTTTCATAAGTATCCTGAGAGCACAGAAACAATACATAACAATAGCTACGCTGTGTGTGTGGTCCTCCATGCACCAAAACACTTTTTAATGTGATTAGTCAAGAAATTGCAAGATATTTTCCAAAGGGTCTTCAGACTCCATTTGTTAGACACAGGGAACTAGTTAACTCAATAGGATTCCTTACATAGTTTTAAAATGCATGACATGTGGGTTAGAAGAAGCAAAAGAACCACTTAAGGTACTTGTCCACAATTTTTTCAGGAATTCTTTGACTTTATAGTGTTTGTCACATATTAACCATTAAATTGTTTTGTTTATAAAATTTTTTAAGCATGGAGTAGTGGAGTATACCTATAATTCCAGCACTCAGGAGGCTGAGGCAGGAGGATCACTGTGAGTTCAAGGACAATTTGAACTCCATAGTGAGACACTTTCCCCACAGAAGAAAACAAAACAAAACAAAACAAAATCTTTTCTTGTAAATATCCTTTTTAAAATGAAGTGTTTACTCCTTCATCTTTCACAATTCAATTATAAGAAAAGGATTGAGTTCTAGGTTCAACTCAATTTTATTTTAGTAGAAATTGTTGAGAAATGCTACTCTGATTGTGACCTCGTTGAGCTTTTGAATATCCTCCCAAAGGTGCATGTGTTAGAGCCCTGGTCCCTAGCTTGGCAGTATTCCAAACAAGTAAAGCATTGAAAATTTAGGTTCCCCTGGAAAGTTTTAGGTCATTGCTGAAATTCGCTTGAAAAGAATTTAGGAAACCATGATCTTTTCATCTTTCTTGCATGTTAGCTGTATTTTCATGAGGTGAGCACTTTTGTTTAGTACACATTTCCACTGTGATATGTTGCCTTCCCATAAGTCTAAAAATGAGGTCCACCGATAATCAGCCACCAATACTATGAACCAAAATAAACATTTTCTCTTCCTGAATTGATTGTCTCATTTATCTTGTTAAGCAATGGAAAGCTAACAAAGAATGCGATATGAAGCTCTGTCCTTCTGGGGGTTTCCTCCCTCCAAAGTGTTCCAACACACACTAGAAACTGGCTATTGAGGAGCAGCGTATTAATAAGCTGCCTTTTCTTGCTCAGAAAGCACAGTGTGTTAAGATGTCTTCAGATGATTTAAGACCATGTCACCAGGACCTACTCTTTCTCTCTCTCCCGGGTAAACTCTATGCAACATCATGTGTTTCTTTCTCTCTCAGAGAGTCTCTTTCTTCATGATTAGAAGACCATCTGCATCTCTTCAAAAAACATCCTTTAGAATTCAACAAATACAACAGAAAATACAAAAAAGCTGACTTTTTTTCAAAAATTCACCTGCTTAGCTTAAGTGATTCCTACACATGCTCTAAGACAGGCCTCACTCACCAGCTCTTGTCTGTTCCCATGACAGTGGAGAAGGAAAAGTAAACAGTTAGTAGCTGTGATAATGTACATTATCTATCCATGACATAGATACAATACCCCACACGAATCAGAGGACTCCACTGGGGAAGCTGTGAGTCTCCAAGTGAACACTGAGGGTATTTAGACAAGAAATAAATCCCCAAAAGAAGTTGAACTTTTTGTGGAGGCAAAAATCCAATTGTACTGTAGAGAAAAATAATGAGTTCTCTTCAGGCACAATCCCTTTCTTCTGGTTTGCAAGTGCCTAGCAATTTTATTCAATTAGGACATAGCAAACTAGTATCTGCTAAATTGGACACTAAAATAGACATTAAGAAAAATAACAGATAAATAAGATATAACTCTGTCCTTATTAATTTCAGAATTGAGGGAGGACAGTATATATATGCATTTAATATGTCTACACATATTCACTTAAAACAGAGTTAATTTAGCACACTGATTCTCAAACTGGGTTTGAACACTAGATACCCGCTTCATTCTACTACAAAATAATGCCTTTGTAAAATTTAATAAAACAAATTACTAGGTGAGAACTAGGTGTGATGGCATGCATCTAGAATCCCAGCACTTGGTAGGCTGAGGCAGGAAGATTGCTTTGAGTCCAAGACCAATCCGGGCTACATAGGGAGTTCAAAGCCAGCCTAGAATATATGTATTGAGACCCTGTCTCAGTAAAACAGAACAAAATAATAAGTTACGAGGGGAAAAGTGAGCACACACTTGGAGAAAAATAGTATCAAATTATTATAAAGTTTCTTAATGACTTCTCATATATATATATATATATATATATATATATATATGTTTATCTTATGTTCACAAGAATTTATGTGGCATAGGATTATAAGTACTTACCGAACTTACATGATGTTTATTAACAATGTCAAACATCATGTTCTGTGGTAGAGAGGAGTGAAAAATGTTAGTGGGTACTCATCAACTAATACATATTTTTTAAAAAATCTATGGGATCTTTCAACATTGCACTTAAGAAAAGAAAAATATTTTCTATTCTTTACAAAGAAATATTAGAAATGTTTTCTAATTCTTTATGAAGTGACCACCAGGAAGAATCACACTTTCTTTAAAGATAGAAAATGTCTTCTGTCTTTTAGACTGATACAGTCTTTGCAGCAAATATTTAATTTGCCATGTCCCGCTCTAGGTTGCTGAAAATACACTACAATGGTCTCTAAACAAAATACAAATGTTGAATCTTTGCTTCAGGATAAGTGTGATCCTGCAGTTCAAATCATGATAGATTTTTCTTCCGTATTGCAATTCTCTAGGCTTCTGCAATGCTGTTTTCAGTTGCAGGCAGGAGACCAGTTAAATTCCAGAGTCATATTCCACTGTCTCATTCCCAATAGAAAAGAAAACTCTTTTATACAACTACATGCTTTACTGCATTGTTTGCTTTTAATTATCCCACGTCTATTCTTGAACCAATCATTGTATGGATTCAGGAAAAAGATAAGATTTGATGAAACATCAGGTCTGAATCTCAAAGCCACACATACATCGTAGAACAAAAACAACTGCATCTCCACATACTGACTTAAGAGTCATGCTGGTACCTGTGCCCCCTCTGCGTGTGCACACAAACACACACACACACACACACACATATTTAGGGTATTCTTGTGAAAATGGATGAATATACAGTTAGAAATGAAAAAGGATAAATAATCATAAAAGATAATAAGATTCCCAAAGTCAGAGACACCACACATTTGGAGTAAGAGTCCTATGGCCCTGACAGAATGTACCCTGAGATATGCAGCAAGGAGTCCCTAGGGGCTGAGAGGCTTAGCCATGATCACCTGCTGAAGGAGTTAACTACAATCAAAATGAACAGGAACTTTTGGATGGATAGTGGATTATGAGGCAAATAACTTTTTACATGCATAAAGATGGAAAAAAACACAGTATTCCTCTGATGGTGCTTAACCTAGTACTGAAAAATATCAATTTTATTTTGGCATCATTGCTGACTCAAAGTCTTGATTTCATCAGTTAAGATTTATGCAAATTTTGACAAATTGCCTTTTCTTTTTTCCCCGAACTTGTTCAGAGAACGCTGTTCTCAAAATGGTGCATTGGTCAGATTTCCTATTGCTTGAATAAAATATATAAGGAACACAATTTAAAGGAAGAGATATGATTTCTTTCCCTCAAGGTTTTAGAGATTTCAGTTTGTGGTTGGCAGAGTTCCCTTGCTGTGGGTCTAGGCTAGGGAGAACATCATGGCACAAGAGTATGGAAGAACCAGGGTGCTTGGTTCCTAGTGGCCAAGCAGCTGAGCACCAAGAAAGCCATCAACAGAAATACTCTTCAAAGACCCCCAGTGACCACCTTCCTCCAGTTGGACCCCACCTCTTCAGAGCATGGATCTATGAACATCAGTAGATTAATCCTCTGGTGAATAAGCACCCACATGATCCAATCACCTTTCCAGGAATCTCCTAGTCTAGTCAAACTGACCACTGATTATCTGGCACAAATGGTGACTCTCCATAAGGTACCTAGAGACCAAGTACTGCACTGTATATATGAGTACTCTAAAACTAAGTCAGAGTCTTTCATCCACAAGAAGGACTGAAATCAGGCTTTATTTTTTCAGAGTCAGTTAAGATGCTCTTGGAAAGGCAGGGTAAGTTGAAACAGCAGTGGACACTGAAATAAAAAAAAACTAAGTTTATTCAATGTATATAGATATATATGTATATAGATATACAATGCATGTAGATAACATGGAAAGATTATTAAGCTAGGAAGTGACATAATGGAATTTCACAGTTTAGAGACGGTTTTGGCAATGAGGAACCTAAGAAGATTTGGACAACAAAGACCCTAATTAACAGTGTTCTATTCGGGAGGTCCAAGATCAGTATTTTTAAATGTTGATCAAAACATTTGATCAACATTTTAGAAGACTCTGATACACATTGTATTTTAAATTTCTCAATACTCTATGAAATTTAAAGAAATTAATGCTGAAATTTTCCCTTGTGAAATTATCAGAAAAATACTCTTTCTGGTAATGAATAACAGATTTAATGACCTTTACTTTCTATTAAGAACTAACGAAACCTGTAACATGCCGTTGATGAGAAGAAAGTAAAGAGAATGGGTTGAGAACTCAAGGAAAATCTGTTAGGAAGTCTCCACAACAGCCTCCTATTTGCTCTTTTCCAGATGTAGAAGACATTATATAATTTTAGGTTTTATGTCAGAAAAGATTTAGCAATTTTATTATAGCACCATTAGACATAACATAGGAGCTTACCTCCAATGACAATAGCATCCCTCATTCCATGTGGACGAAGGACCTATGAAAAGATATGTTTTAATTTTCCTAAGCATGTATATACTTATTGCATACTGTATTTCTTTTAGGTACGTACATATGCATCACTCATCAGAGAAAAGTATTTACTAACTTGATAAATTCTCTTCCCTTTCCTTGGTGTGTTCTCTGCCTCAATTTCTTCCTCTATTTTTCTATCCAGGGATGTTACTTGAAATGGGACATTTGCAGGTCATGACAATTACATATTTTTCAAGACCCCAGGTTTCAAATTAGTTGCATATAGCTCATATTAACCCAAGTTACAATCTTTATGCGGATGTATATGCAGATTATGCCCTATCCAAGAAAAAATACATGCATTGTGCCTCGATAGCCACATGATCTGGAAGAAACCATAAATCGTATTTTACAGATTAGGTGTCTAAGAGAGACAGAGAGCAAAAGAGATAAGGACATTGCATAAGGTGAAAAGCTAAAGCTGTTTCCTACTAATGTTTCTTAATTTTACCTTTTGTTCCTGCAATAATTCATTTTGATGTTGTAAACTGTGGGATCAGATTCTTTATCTTTTGTACTATTCTTAAGGCAAGATGAGTTTCTCACAAGTGAAAATACTATTTCTTCAAGTGATAGCTCTTTTTCTTGGATAGTAAAGGGAACTGAAGAAAAAAAGGGGGCATCCATTGCACTTCATGGTCAAATATATAGGAACTGCAACACAGCAAAAAACAATAGTTCTTTAGGAATTTTTCTTTAGCTCCATAAAACTGAGCCCACACAAATAGCTCAAGTGGCTGAGCACCCTCAAACTGTGCCCATCTGGTTATCATTGGACTGTATTTAAGTGCTAACATTAAAATCTTCTTAAGCATCTTTACATTTGGATAAAATCCTGTGTATCATTTTCCTTTGTGCCTATGTTTTGCAGTATAGGATGGATTTAGCTGATAGGGGTTTTAATTTAATTTCAGGGCAATCAATCTAGATTGCCTTGTTTGAATACGCTATACCCTCCAGCCAAAGAGCAAGCCCTCTGTAGCCAAAGACTAATAATGATGATGATTATATCTCTACATGTTTGTAACCCTTTGTATTTTATAAAGTGCTTTTACATAATTTATCTTATTTGGCCTCCATAACTGCATGAATTGCTTTTATGCTATTCCCATTTTAAAATAGAGATCCTCAGGCTCATGGAGGTTAATTATCTTGCCCAAGGCTTCACAACTACTTATTATTCTTTACCATGGAGCAAACAACTATTTAATCAAATGTGAAAAACCCATCTACATGAGACTCACAGTATTTTGTATTTCATTAAAAAAATCTGCTATTAATATATTACCAGTTTTATGGTGTATTCCAACTTCAGTGATGTTGGAAACTTGACAAAAATTCTACCCAAAAAGGTGCTATCCATTGCATTTTTTATAGATCCCATCTTGAAATCTTGCTCTTTACTATCAGATTTCTTTAAAAGAGATCTGTATGCACCACTTTCCCTTTTGCAATTCACTTATCTATGTAACCTGGTACCTATCATTGACCTATCTGATTAATGGTACCAATATTATCAGTGTCCATAAAGACACACACACACACACACACACACACACACACACACACCTCAATACTTCAATGTCTGGTCTTGTTTCCCTTATCTTGTATTAATGTTTCAAGTTTCATAACAGTCCTTTTTCATTTTAAACTCAATGTTTTTTCTTTTCAAAAAATTTTCAGTCTGTGTTTGCCATGTATATTGTTACACACCTTATGGGGACAGAACATACCTTAACTTCTTTTTCCTCTGTCCCCACTCCATCTATGTCTTGACCCTCTTCCCATTTGAGAAAGACCTGTATTCCTTCTTCATATTATCTCTAATTTATTCTTTACTTATTATTTGAGTTTCTCATATAAAACACACTATGTAGTCCTTAACCTTGTGTGTCTGATTTATTTCACTTAACAATTATAGTTCCATGGTGCATCTGTTTTCCTAAAATGACTCAACGTTTTCTTTCTTTATGGCAGAGAAATACTCCATTGTGCTAAATACTGTATTTTCTTTATCCACTCATTTGTTCATGGACGTATATGCTGGTCCCAAGATTTAGCTATTATGAATTGTGCTGCTATAAATACGGGTATACATGTGTCACTGTAATGATATTAGCTCTGTTCATCATCTCTCCCTTAACTTAAGAACAACGAGAAGCAAATAAACCAACAATTCTTTAAGGCTAGCATACTTTATAAATGATAGAACATGTTCTTTCACTTCTCATCTTCAGAACCCAATGGATAACAGGTTTATTAAAATAATATACAAACTGCTTCAAATTGATTTCCTAAAATAAAACTGTAATGGAAAACCAAAGTACTGGTTTCTAAAGGGGTATAGATTTTCTTCACAGTGGAACTTGAGGAATTTTTTTACAGTATGTCAGTCTTGAAATATAACATCCTGTATTTAGGGTAGCATAGAAGCTCTTCCAAACTGATACTCATGTCTCAGTTAAATAGAACTCAGCGAGTCTCATATAGCCAAAAGGTTTGTCATTCTTACATATTTATAGCTTTCCAGAAAAGTCATGCTTCACTATGCATATCTTGCATTTCACTATACTATTTTTTCTTTGTCAATTACCACTTTATGTAATTGTTCTTCATCTGTCATCCTTTTAAAACATGTGTTTCATGATGGCTGAATACATGGCTGTCTCAGCCATCTTTGAGTCCCCGTCACCTAGAACAATGCCTGACATTTAAAAGGCATTCAAAATTCTATTGCACATTTCATTAAAATCTCAAGTATAAGAAAGAATTATTGTGATGAATGGATAGTAATAAAGGAAAACAAGGTATTTATCACTCTCATGTCTTTAATGAATTGTGAAACTGTTCATTTTATTGTTATAGTCAATAGCAGTGTGAGATATACCACTAGATGGATTTGAAATGCAATATCTAAAATCTCAAATTTTGAGAGATAAAAGAGATGGCTTTTCTTCTTTTTGAGCATTCATCTTTGCTGATTATAGTCTGCAAAGCAAGACTAGTACATTAACATTACCACTGTGTTTTTCTATAGCTCACACAGCTCTGATGCCATGACGCAAGTTTCTTTTCCTTTCAACTTTAATATTGCATTATATCTTTATTAAATTTTAAAGTTTAATATTTTATATATTTGTATTTTACTGGATACTCTTTTTCCTACTTATTAATTTTACTGGTATCATCAACGTTCAGCAAATTAGAGTTTGCTAAATAGAGTTACACTATATTAATAAGCCCAAATCTCTTGGTCCTGATGTTTAATTCATTGCTTTTATTAGTATGTTTCCAAGTAGAAGATTTAATTTATACATATTAAACTCTATTGCACAGTGCCTTGTTCAAAAAATCTTTCATTAACTCTATTCCTTCATAATGAATTTTTTATCAATTTATCACTTGAAGCATCCCTGGATATCTTCACTTAGATATTCATTTGAGAAATATTGTCAAATACACTAAAGAAAAAAAAAAAGAACCCACCGGGAACTCTCATTCCAAAAAAAAACAAAAAACAAAAAACCTCAAAATGAAAAGTAAACAAATGCCCTTACTTCTTTGTTAGAATATTCAAATCTTTTGCTTTCACGGAATCCATTTAAATCGTGTGTTTCTTAATAAGCATTTAGAAATTTGTGAGGCTTATGACATACAGAGCTTTTCCCTTCCATCTGGTTACTTTCTAGAAGTAACCCTTTTGAGTGAATAAAGGAATATTTGTTCCACAAAAATGGAAGCGCTGACTGTGTCCTGTGCAAGACTGAGCTGTGAAGTCTTATGAGATAGTTCTGTGAAGATGCACTTGCGCCCTTGGCCTTGGTATCTTACTATCCCTGTAGCTTTAGCACCTTCCTAATAATGAGCTATGGAAAAACAGAAAAAGACTAATATGTACTGCACATGTATTTCAAATATTTGATGCTTATCAATCCCATGTGACATTTCTTTCAAAAGGAAAGTTTGAGAAAGAGGGAGCAGTTTGTCTCGCAGGATATCCCAGGTGTGAGCAGGTTACAGGAATTTAAAAAAAAAATTAAACATAAGGACTTGGACACCAAGGTGAGGCAGGCTAGGCAAAATGATATTGCTGACAAATTCCATGCTACTTTATTAGTGAATTGGCCATTGATTAATATCCCACATTAGAAGTCTCCGTAATTCATTTTCTGAAGTTGTGTTTAGCATGTGCCTTGGTGGTAGCGAATACTTAATGAGTCCTAAGTCAAAGGCTTAGCAAGGGAAAACTCAGTTCAGGGAACACTAAATGATGTCTAGTCTGCATCACTAGACTGTAAGATCCAAACAGGCAGGGGTCATGTCCGTGACGTGTTATTTCATGAGGCGTAGTCTGGCATCAGTTGGTGCACTGTTAATAAGGATAAGCAAGCCAAAGAGATCAACAATGGGAAAGATAAAGGGAGAAAAGAAGGTGGACAAAGGACATATACAAAGTTTTGGAATGGTTTAGGTAAGTTGGCAAAGAATACAACCATATGTACAACCCACTTAATGCTAAATACCCAAGTAGCCTCCTCAACCACGGATTTACATTCTATGGTTTCATTTATCCAAGATCCAGTTTTCTTTCTGATGCGTGGTCAGATAGCTCATAGTAGTCTAATTATGCTATCTTGTCAAAGTCATTTACCTTGGTTTGTCTCATCACAGAGGCATTATATCACCGTACATTGCCACATGCAGAAGAGTAACCACAGTACAAGAGAGTATTTTGAGACTGGGCATGGTGGTACACCCCCAAAATCCCAGCACTCGGAAGGCTGAGGCAAGAGGGTCACTGAGGATTTGAGGCCAGTCTGGGCTACAGAGCAAGTTCAAGACCAGTCTGAACCATATAGCAAAACCTTGATTCCAAAAGACAAAAAAAAAAAAAAAGTATTTTGAGAGGGAAATATATACACAAAAATGTATTAAATATAATGTTATGTTATTATATTATTATCCCTGTAAACCTCTTACTGTGCCTAATTATGTAGGTCAAATAGCGTTTTAAACTAGTCAGCTCTGGAAGGTCTTAGAAGATTTGCATTACACATCAGAGGAAACCACAAAATACAATGCCAATGGAGGTTTGCTGGATCTACACAATAAAGAAAAGGAAAATATCATTGTTTTGAGAGGAACATTTGAGAGGAATACTTAGGGAATTAGAATAAATTAATCTGACTGGTATAATTTTAGCTATGTGGGTTAATAATATAACTCAATCTCTCTGCTTCCCCTTCTCACTATCTAGAGAACAGTGAAACATGCTAATCCCACCCAAAGAGTAGGCTGGAATGACTTAGATGGTGTACAAGAAGTCCTGCTCTGTGAACTATTTGCAGTGTTCTATGGAAGCACAACTGGGAGAGACCACAACATAGAAAAATATTTTTGCCTGCTATGCAGAAGCAACTTCGAGTGACCTCAGGTGCAAGAAGAAAGTTGCTTCTGGAGACAGAGACGAATCATTTAGGTGTTGAGATGTTGCCTGGAAGATCCCAGGGGATGCTTTAAGGTGGCACATAATAACAGGGTAGTGATTGCATTATGTGATCTGTAAAAGTCACTACTATTTCCTAAGACTGCACTTTTAAGTCAACTTGTGATACAAACAATAATCACACAAGGAATAATTACACATAAGTGGCAACAACTGAGAATCAGCCTAGGAGCAACTTTGGACTAAAAATTTTCAGGACAATAAATGAACCTCAAATCATTTTTGAGTTATCAAAGAAGACTAAACTTGATGTAGTATACTGTATATTTTGTAATATTTTAATAGCAAGAAGTACTTCCATTTCAGTCAGAATTCCTAAATGAACAGGGAAGTTCCTTCCTCTATTTGTTTATTTTAACAGGAATTTGACTAAAAAGAGATTTCAAATACTTAAATATTATAATTAGAATATTTTAAGGTGACTTTTCAAATCAGGTATCATAATCTAAATCTGATTGTAGATTATCTGTTTACATAAATACTACTTCATGTTATTCAATTGTGACAATTTATCTTCACAACAGCATCCTTAACTTAATTTAGACCAAAAAAAGTTTCATGGGAATCAATAGTTTATAAATATTCCTAAACTATTTACTCATTAAAGAATGGTGACATTCTCTATTTTTGTATAATAAAATCACTTTTTTATAGTTCTCGTATTTAACTTCTTTGAAAAATAAAATTAAAGAGAAATGGAGGGGAAGAATTACATGAAAAACTTACAGTATAATAAATATTTTACAATCAAATAGAAATATTAAAATTTAGAATTACTAGAATTCCATTTATCAGTATCTATCTGGAATGCTACAGTGGACAGTTTTGGGTTATTGGTACATGCTTATGTCTCAAACAATCATGTAGAGACTTTATAAAACAAAAGATATGTGCCATATTAAGTCATTTTTCTGGTTTGTGATTAAGTACAGTGCCTTAATTTTTAATGACAGTTATGAAATGATTAATTACTACAAAGTAAATGTTTTACAGGTATTCAATTTGAATTATAATTTGTTAGATGCACATGTTAAAAACATACTTTAAAGCACTGAAAATTTTACCTTACTGTGTGTCGTAGTTGCTCTTCTCATTGCTGAGACAAAATATCCAACATGCGAATTTAAAGAGGGAAAGATCTATTTAGCTCACAGGTTGTGGAGGTTTCAGTCCATATTGGCAGGTCACAAGGCAGGGTGGTACTTGGCAGGGGTGCAACAGTTTATGGCAGCAAAAGACAGCAAAATCAAAGAGAGCAAAAGGGGTAAACAAGCCTCTTTCTGCCCCTTGTGTCTTATCCAGACTGTTGGGACTAGGGAGGTGCCAATCAATCAGTGGACTGATCCTGCAATCACTCACTCTTAATTCTAGCACCTTTAATCACAGCATTGCACTAGAAATCAGTCTCACACTTACACTCAGCTGCCTCCAGAAACACTGATCTAAAAGCACATGAAACTTTGGGGGGACATCTAGGCATAAACCATAACACAGAGCCACAGAATTTCACCTTTATAGAGATAACAGAACGATATTTTTAAATTAATGAGGTTGAAATCAAAGGCTGGATAATAATATATGCCTAAATAAATAAACATTTTATATTTGTTCTTTGGATAACTTAAGTGATTTCCACTAGTTAACATTGGGTTTTAAAGTGTATTTATTTTCTGTTTCTGAGAAGACATAATGAATGAAAATAAAATGCTTCTTTTGAACTGTTCAGTGAAATTTTAACTAGGTAGTTTTGTATGAAAATAAAAATTTAAGAATATAATATTAAAGATTATTAATAATCAGAGGAACAAGCCAAATATGCATAAGGAAAAACAACAGTTGGTTCCAATGCTGATGAAATTCAATTTCAGAATGGTTTTAATTCTTTTTGTAACTAATAAAAGATGGTCAATCAAATTGGCAACTGTCAAAAATCTAATAACATTGCAGGTTGTAACTTTTTGATTGAATTAAAACATTTGTTTTGCTTCTCCATTTACAGTTATGAACGTAAATTTAGGTAATAATCTTACTTTAAAAATAAATTATTTCATTTTAAATGGCATATGTCTGTGCCAAAATATAACACAGTACCAGGGCACAACTCCTTGAACTATTATTAAAGTGATGAACCACATTCTTTTAAATTCAGATATCTCCAAGAAAAATCTTTCTTTTCTTGACAAAGACAAAAGGTTAGATCAGATACACAACAATGCAGGAGCATTATCTTGTCAGATAGCTGAAATACATTCATACAGGGAGAAACTCTCAGTTACATTTTTAAGGACAGTTGAAGGAAAAATCTTTATACCTGCTATTTATATTACTCTTGCCACGTGGAAAAAATAAGAATAATAAATCTTGGTGACTATTCTGAGACAAACTGGAAGAAATCCAATTTAATTAGGAAAAAAAACACTGCTAAGTTGGGGGGATGGAAAAATAGGACTTTGAAACAAATATAGACCATTCTAAAACCAGGTTTGTGATTAATAGGCAATGAATTTTCCCCTGACAGATATGCACTGTTGGTTATTTATTGAAGTTTCTTAGTTTATGCTCTACATGGCATTTTCTTTGCTTTTAAAGAGTAATTGTAAAACTCTTTCCTTGTTTACATCCATGTTCATTTTCCTCTTAACAAGATAAATCACAATGAGACTAGCAATGTTTATGCTTGAATTATCTTAGGCTGCAAGTATTGGACAATTACCTCCATCCTGCCTTATACCAGTGTCAGTCCAGCCAAAAGACAGTCAGAATAATTAATATGATCTGATCCAATGATGTCCTTTGAAGATACAGAAGAATAGGTGAACTCCAGGATCAGGAAGAAAGCATTACTGCTCAAAGAAAAGCTACTGTGCAGAAGACTATCTAAATGTATGCTTGGCCACAAAGTAAAATATTAGTTGCTTAATTATAGCAGAAGTCTTTCATAATGTGGCTGCTTCAGAGATTAGTTCAGGCTTTAGATGAATGCAGTAACATTTTGGAAGTCAAGAACTGATCTCTTTTTTTTTAAATGATTCTGTGTGTTTGGAAGCATTGAGCCCTGAAATACACAGAGACGGTCTTGACATTAGAGTTTGTCTGACATTAGAGGCAGTTATTCATTTCCAGATTTATTCATTTGTTTAAAAATATTTGTTAAGTACGTCTATTTGCTAACAAGAAAGCAATAATAATAATAATAATAAATGTTGTTACAGGGAGAGTATATGCCCTTTATTTGTACTCCGGAAGAGAGAGTGGAGAGGAATCTTGTTGAAGGGTGTATCATTGACCTGTCAAGGAGCCAGCCAGGGTACACTGGCAGAGGTCACAAGGTAGGTAAAAGCGTAGTAGAAGAAAATGCACTTTTTGAAAAACTGATGTCCTTTCAATAAGGCTAGGATTTACCTTGAATTTTCATTTATTTGCTACTTTATTTGACAATAATTAAACAAATGTACATTCATGCCATTTACATAGAACCAATCTTTTCACTGGATTTTGATGATTAGGGCTACAAAGATTGGTTTGTTGGCTAAATAAATCACATCTTTAAATACTAAGTAGAATTTGAACATTAAGGTTGTTGAATGTTAAATGAGAAATAATCCAAATACAGAATTCTTCTAGATTAAAAATACTACTATGGAAAATTTTAAATGACTTTAAGTTAAAAAGTGACAAATAAATCACCTGGATTCAACAAATACTGAGAACCTGCTATACTTACTGCTATGTTGTGAATGTTTACATCACCCTAAAATACATGCATTGAAATCCTAACCTTACATTGACGGTAGTTAGGGAATGGAGGGATGGGAACTCATTCAATCATGAGAGATCACCTCATAATTGGGGAACGTGTTTTTATAAAAAGAACAAAGAGAGTTAGCTAACTCCTTTCACTATGTAAGATGCAGTGAGAAGATGCCATCTACGAATAAGGAACCTGGCCTTCAGCAGATGCTAAGGCGGTTTGTGCCTCAGTGTTGAACTCTAGCCTCCAGGACTATGAGACATAATTTTCTATTTTTTTAGCTTCCCATTTGTGGTATTTTTTAATACCAACCCAAATGCAGTAAGACACCTTTTTTTGTATAAGCAAATCCTAAGCACATTGAATCACCCCTTGTTCCATAACACTTCGGTAGGCATCTGTAAATTATGAATGCTTTAACTGTCATACTTATGTAAACAAAATAAAAATTAACTCTTTGATTATATTATTGCTCAATCTATCTTCCATTTTTAAGCAGGGGAATGGATGCTCTTATTATTTAAAATAAACAGCAGTATAGCTCAAAAATTTCCCATACTAATTAAGCAAGATTTGTGACAAGCTTCAAAATAAAAAAGTCCATGTATCTATATTGTTAAATAATTAAGAACTTACCTTCATTGAAGGACACCAGACTGAGAAAATGCTTACAACATCTGAGATGACAGAAGCCCCCAAATAGACAAATACATGAAAAAGTATAAGTTCCTTTTGCTGGGAAATTTACATAACATACCACTGACTTGATACAAATATAGGCTTCTCATCAATCCACAAAATTTTGTTTCATGTAGCTAAGGAAAAGGAAGAACCAAGTCTTCCAGCATGGTATCAACATAGTAGAGTACACACCGCATTTTAATTGTTGATTTTGACCTTTCCATAATGAGAAGAGTCTAGAAAGACACCAAGTAAGACATTTAAAAAGAGAAATAACAAAGACAAAACAACCTAGAAAAGTATTTGCAGAGGCAATCCAAGTTGACTTGCGCCTTAGCTCATTTACAGTGTATTTGTTATGATGAAATAATGGAAAGACAATGGTAACAACAAAAATACTTAAGTCTTATTAATGATTACTCTTTGTCAAACAATAGCTAAGTATATTACCAAGAGTCTCTCATTTAAATGGAATATCAGTTATGTGGGAGAGACACTAATGTCCCTAACTTTTAGAGAGTAAAATTCTAGTTCATGGCAGCTATGCAAGCTGACTGAGTTCTCGCAATCAGTAGGAGGTACATGATGATTACAACACAGAAATCCAATAAAATGTTTTCATATTTTTCTACTTCCTCATTGTTAGATATTTTAATAATGTATTTGACTTTATGGATGATAACTGAAACTATGTGATTTAACATTTTTAAAGTATAAAAAGATATTCTGTGGAAAAAAAAATTTCTTTGACTTCTGCTTTTCTTCTAATTTATTTTCATGCTACAATGTTTTCTTTTTTATCCTTTTAGAGACTCAGGCACACTGGACCCCTAGACAGTAAGCATACGTGTACATTTTTTCCCTCCTTTTTGTCATCTCATGGCTATCACTTTCATATAATGCTACCCATCAAATGTAGGTCCAACATACATTTGCATATCAGCACATTTGATAATTAATCTTCATAACTATGTACTATTCAATGAAACACATATACATGATATATACATATATATCATGAATATATATAAATATGAATTCATTTAACCATCTCCACCATGTTGGAAATATTATTCCCATTATTTCCTTTGAAAAACAGTGTTCACCTTAAATTGAGATGGAGGCTATGCTATGTGAGATCCAGAATGACTGCTTTGACAGGAAGATAGATATCTGTTGTGCATAACTATTTTGAGATTTGGAATTATCTGTTACTGTTACAGTAAAAATACCTTGACTTATGACAGTGTAATTGCATTGAAGTCTTCAACTAACGACCTCTCTACGTTTATGCCCTTTAGTAGAGCCCCACCTGAGTAAACGCGAGTTGACAATGTAATAAAAAAATTGTTGCCATCAGCAGTATCATAGAGTACTTACATGCTTGTGCCTTTTAGGAGCACTTGTCACTGCCCTGAGATCATGTCTGAGTTAAGTTGCTACTGGAGGGAAATCATGAGAAGCACAGCAGAATCATCCCAGAGAGCCTAACTCTTCATTAGTCACATCTTGACTGACAGACCAGGTGACAGGAGACACAAGACTATTTGTTATATGTGGTTCTTTGACTTCTGGACTGTGTAGCAAGAGCTTGTCTTTAAAAAAAGAGACACAAAACCAAGTTTCCCAGCCATCACTGGAACATGTCAACAGAAACATTAGATCAGTTTATGTACTTTCGAACAAAGAAAAAAAGATACTCTGTTCTAGACAACATGTTAGATCAAGAGCTAAATAATAGACAGGCTAATACTATATTTAATAATCCTTCTTTCATGTAAATAAGCCATCCTATTTACTTTTTGCTTGTATTTAACCCTTGTGTCATTTGAATTTTTTAGGAAAATATGTAAGATACAAGCATTTCTTTTGTCTAAAATGTGCTCAACCTCATGTAACAAATATGCTTCGATCAAGCTTTATCATAAAGAATCTATTTCAAGTAATGTAAGTATTGTTCATAAAACTATATTTTTATATCATCATCCTATTTCATTAGAGGACAACAGAACAATCACTACAATTAAAGAAAAAACAGTTTTTTCAACCAGTGTGTGAAAACAACATGATAAATCTATTCAGGATTCTTCCCCCTAGTACGAATGAAGAACATGTGTCTTAAAGAAAAGATGAGCTACCGAGTTTTTGAATAGCTGAGTGTAGTCGACTTGGTGATGTTTAGCTATTACATAATGCTTGAGCGAATACTGTGAACTGAAATGACTCTGGAGCTCTGACTTTGAAAGGGTTGTAGATGAAAACTACAGACATAAAGACATGGAGGCAAAGAAGAAAGCATTTGGATCCAATGGTAAAAATGTCCCTTACGACTGCTTCTATTCCCTTCTTTTTTTAAAGACAAGTTTTTGCTACACAGTCCAAGCCACCTTAGTTCTTTCAACATTGTCACTGTTGGCCTTAAATGCACAGTCCTCCTGTCTCAATTTCCCACGTGCAGGCATTGCAGATTTGCATCACCATGTCCAGCTCAAAAAATGTCCTTAACAATTAAAGTCGTGCTCTCCTAGAAACTGGTTAATGATGAAAAACGTACACGTGTATATATCTGTAAAATACTGATACAATTTAAAATATTACACTGATGCATAGCTTAGCCACAGACAAAAAGAATTCAGATCAATAATATTCCCTGGTAAAGATGTCTCACTACAGAAAAATATTTCTAACTCACATTCTTTTATGAAATTCAGCTTTTTGAATACATTATGGAAACACACACTCTTCTAGAGCAATAAAAACACAGTTTGTATGCAAAGTGACTTTAAATGGAAGGAGAATGCCTAGTGCTTTTCATATTTGTTCTTTAGTCACTTGAAGTTCTGATTGCTTTTTTAGAACCCTGAGATTTTGAATAGACATGCTATGCTCAGGTACTTGTAATTTTTTACTCAATTCCTTAACTGTAGTCAAAAGCAAATGATACACGTTGTTTCATTTTCCAAGAATCACAAAATGCTCAATGCAATATTCTTCAAGACAGAAATATGACATGTTTGATTTCAATAATGAAAAAGAAGGTATTTCAGTTTCCCTAAGGATTGTCAAAGATTGAAGTTTAATGCGAATTTTCATTCATTTAATCTTTTTAGGAATTCGCATTCAAAATGAGTAAGTGTGAGTTCACGTTTGTGTACATGATTCTCAAATGTTCAGCCATTCCTAATTTCTTCCTGTATTATTGACCTCATCAGCTGATCGCTATATTCAACTAATCATTGAAAACTGGTCACATTGCAAAACAACCTTCTAATTCTTCCTGACATTTATGTGAGACACTGAATACTGTAGCCATCTCACAAATTCCATTTGATGTTTTACACCAGATTATCAGGTAAGAACAATTATTATCAAATGAGAAGATAGAATGGATCAAACCTAGAACTCCAAGGTCATTTTCCAAGTGTTTTTGAACAGTAACTTTTTAAAGTCACAACTAGTAACTCTGAAATCAATTTCTGTAACAGCACCAGGCATGAGTTAAAGAAAGGTGTTTCGTCTCTAGATTATAGCTCTGTTAAGGCATAAAGCCGTGCACACTCAAAGACTAGGTGGGAATGAACCTCAGCTGTACCTGGTATTTGAAATGTTGTCCCACTCAATGGTGTACTGACCCAATCTGTCTTCAGATTTCACATCATTTACTAAATATGAGTGATGCCTGACTGTTGGTTAATGGTGATCTAATTAACATTCACTGTGCTAAACAATCATGTACCATTGTATTATCTAGCATGTCACGCTGCACAAACAGATGTTTAAATGTTTGTTGAACCCCAGAACTGGGAATAAAGGTTTGTACAACACAATTTCTGGGACATGAGGGATTAGAATTGGCATTTTGCTGAGAGGAGTTTAAAAATATGCCACCTGCAAACTTCCTAGAAAGAGATGTAGGCTAATAATTGACACAATAAGTAGTCTCTGAAAGCAGCTTGAAGAATCACACCTTTCACAGACCAATCATTTTTGATATTGATTTGTATTATCTACTCAGAGCTCTTAGTCTTAATTTTGGATTGATCTTCAGTTGGCTCAATCTTTCTTTAATTGAACTTCTCTGCTACTCTGCTTCCCATTCTAATTTACCTGTTCCATTGCAAGAAGCCACTGACTTAATGCAAACATTCTGAAAACAGAATCTCACCACTACCACAACCAAAGTACATTTGTGTGTATGAATGTGTACAGTCTAATAGAAAGCAAACAACCATTTCTTTATAATAAGACTTCAATCTCCCATATCAACTTTTTAAAAGGAGAGATATATTTTTTTCAATTGGAGCAGAATTTGGAGGAAAAGTTTATTATAAAATAGCAATAGTATTGGGTTATCTTATACTGCAAAAATTATGAATCATCATTTCTCTTTAATGATCAATTTAATGTCATTTGAAATTAATATCTGCATCATTTTATTAGTTTAACTTTTGTGTATAGAGCATTTTTGATTCACCGGGAATAAATTTTTAGTCCCCAGAAATGATCAAAAGTATGGCTTTGGAGTCATTCTGACTTAGGTTTACACTCAAGTATAGAACTCAATATATTTGCATCTTTGAGCAAATTATTAAACATGTTGGACTGTAATCTTAATGAATTATAAGTGGTAATAATAATTCATAGGATTTTTTAAAGGATAAATATAATATGTTAAACCACTTAACTCAATATCTGGTATAGGGTAGCTATGTTTATTAATATTACTTTTGTGATTTTTTTAATTAGTAAATCTGCCACATTTACTAGTATTTGTGATTAAGATATTATGGGCTCAAAAACAATGATAGCTTTCAATAAGAAAGTGAACATTTTACCTTACGTCATTACATGCACATATTTAAATATATGACATTTTTTAAAAATAATGGAACTTGGTTCAATAATACAAAAATGAAGTCTATCAATGGAATGTCAAATGGCTATTCAAAACAACTAATCGAGTCATTGATTCCTTTGTTCAAAAGAAGCTCTGTATTATGTTATCATTAGAATTCCTGATGTCTATGAGAACTAAACTCAGACCAAAAGTATTTGTGGAAAACAATAAAATATGAATTTGTAATAAATCATGAAATATGTACTAGTGATAAAAAGAGAAATACATCAAAGAATGATAACAAAGGCAAATATAGTAGCTAGTCTTGAATTTCAAATCTAAGTTGATAATGAAAATGCATATTACAACTAATAGGTATATATATATATACATATATATACATATATATGTATATATACATATATCATATAGTCATACATACCCTTAAACTACATATACTCTAGCTAACAAATAGTATTATTCTAAGCATCAAACTTTATTTCTATTAAGCTGTTTACCATATCTAATTAATAGTACCCTTAATCTGTTCTATTGTTTTCACTTCTAAAATAAACTCACATACACTTGATTCTGCAAATACTGCCCTACAATGAGCTGTAATTAATTTGGTGTTTTTTGCAGGAGGATGGTTTCCAAAGGCCAGGATGGCAGGTATCCAATATAATAATTTCTGTACTCTGGGGTTGGGTGAATACATAGCAGTTAGAGAAGAACTCAAGTCTGCTAATAGAAATTTACTGTACCAGTTCCACACCAATCCTATTATCAATTTCATCTCATTAGTTTCCTAATTAAACTGTAAGTGTAATACATATGCACAAATCATGTTTTTGAGCTACTAAGATATTATATTCATTTTTCAATAGTCTAAGCACATTAAATTATTGAACCTAAGGAAAAAAATTTCTATAGCTGTGATAATTCAAACTTGACAGTTTGAACCTATTTTTTTCCAAGGAAAAACCCATATTTGACAATGACATTATTCTTGAAGATTTTTCCCTGTAACAATCAGATTTTAATTATGAATCAAGCATCAAAGTAACACATAGCCAGTAGAATCAAGTGACTATTTACTTTTTTCTTAATCCCTCTTCTTATTGCCCTTAAGAAAGAAGAATGTAAGTTTTTGAAAATTCTAAGAATTAAACACACATGCCCAGTAAAGAGTGTGATAATACTTTCAACACTTTAGACAAAGCTATATCTTCACAAAGTGATTTCTTCCATAGAAGATGGCTCTTCTATGACAGTGGTTCATACATATAATTTTATCATTAAAAACTCTGCCATGAGACACTGGCATTTCAAATAAAAATCATCAGTCATTTCTTTGCACATATAGAGAGGAAATAGAAGCAGAGACAGAAAAAAGAAGCTTACCACATTAAAATACCAACAAAACAAAACAACAACAACAAATCATAAACAAAAAACAGTACCATGGAATGTGCTTTTGTATCATTATGATTTTGTGTACGGAAAAAGTAAAATACTTATTACATGGATTGCAGTCAGTATTATCTATACCACAAGAATCTGAACACAGTTCTCTTTATCAGCAGAATGACACGAGTCAACTGAGAAAATAAAAATAAAGGAACACTTAGCACTGACAACACCAAGGGACCTTGTTGGAAAAGTTTTGAAAAAAGTGATCATTGTTAGTATTTATTGAGGGCATTCATGTTAGAGGGATCCTTTATGCCATCTAGGCCAAATGAGGTTTAGAGATAGCAGAGAAAAAAGCTATCTAGGAGAAAATTCATGCAAATTACCATGGTAGTCTTTATGTATTCGTTGGAATTTTGCATAAAACAAATAAATATTATTTGCACAGAATTTGCTATTATTTTCATAGAATTAGAAATGCAGATGTAATTTTCGTTCGACTAAAATCATGATCTCCTAAACTGGCAAATGAATTATGCTTGATTGTCAGATACAGCAGCATTTCTGAACACACAGGAGTATTTTAGTGTTGGATTTGTCTTATCTTGTGTGACATATACTATTGCTGATAGTCTTTGTTTTAGTTGTCCCTAATTTTTAAATTAAATTTTCATTTTAGAATCAATTTAGACTTACAGAAATATTGTCAACTTATTAGAGGAAATCTCAATATACACAACACCCAGTTTGATAGATTACATATTATGTTATTACCATTCATTTGTCAGAACTAATGAGTCAGTATCAGTACATACTAATTACTCAATTACCTACTTTATTCTGATTCCTTTAGTTTTTCTCCCAATGTTCTTTTTTTTCATCCATGACCTCATTCAGGGTACCATGTCTCACTTCCTAGGTCCTTATTAACTGTGCCAATTACTCAGACTTTGCTTATTTTTTTTTAATATTGACAGGGTTTTTTGTTGTTGTTGCTGTTACTGGGGATCGAACTCACGACCTCGTGCTTGCCAGGCAGGTGCTTATGCCACCGAGCTAAATCCCTGGCCCAACCTTGACAGTTTAGAGGAATATATATCAGATAAGTTATAGAATATCTTCAACTGAGATTTATCTAAGATTTTTTAAATCATTATACTGGAGTTATAGGTTTTGAGGAGGAAAACCACAAAGGCAAATGTGCTGTTTACAACATTCTAACACACGGCATTGACCGAGTGGAATAATAGCTCATTTCCTACTCTCTGCATTCTTTTGAGCACTCTGTAGTCGGATTCTCTCCTTCCCTCAGGCCCCTGAACTCCGCTTCCCTTCTGAGTCCTGAGCAAACTGTAAATC
>PVLA01006009.1:0-11987 GCA_004027455.1 Hydrochoerus hydrochaeris
GATGGCAGATCAAGAAACTTGGAGGGAAACAACCCCTACAAATGGCCCATGTAATGATGTGTGAGCCAACTGCCCTGAGATACTGGACAGGCAGCCAGAGATGGGCAACTGGGACACATATGTTACGCCACCGGCCGCCTAAGACAGGCACAGGACCAATTGCTGTCCTGCAGGCCCATGACGGGTAAGGCCTGGTTGGCTTCATATGAAGAGTCCTTGACCCAAGACAGGCGTTGTCCTCACAGGGCCTGCCATACTCTTATAAAGTGATAAGGGAGGAGATGTAGGGCGCAGCATGATAGCTTCACGGCTGCCGCTCCATCTCTCCCTCCTGTGGGCATCCAGTGCGTCGGCCTACATTTCCCAGGATCCTCTCGCCCTACCCAGGAAATGATGGCGACCCATCCGTAACTTCCTGCCCCCGCTTCTTTATAAGCCAGGAACATTGTGCAATAAACGAGGTTTGATTGGGAAACTTCAACTTGCCTCTGTCTCTCTCTCTTCACCCTGCCCCCACCCCGTTTTCCTTCCTCTAGGGGAAAACTCACGAATTGGTCCGCAGGCCGGATCAGTGGACAGGGCTCCTGGCATGGAGTGTGTGCAGGGTAGGGAACCTGCCAAAGATCCTACCGTGAGCTGAGAGGTCACGCCCCACAAAGAGTGCCCCATCTGAGAATGCCGATAAACCAGGGTGGAGAAACTCTAGATTTGGTAGACAGAGAGGGATGAGGATCACAAAATGGACATTAAAACAAAGTTTATATATAATGTTTCAGACTTTTTAAAGAGAATGCAATTATGAATTACTTTCGTGAGTAGAGAGTAATAAAAAATTAACCTTCAGTGGATTTCCAGTGACAAGAGAAGAGCCATTATTATTCGGTTCATCTTCAACTCTCCCAGACCCCTAGCACACATCCTACACTTTATCTTTTTTTAATAGAAAAAAACAGAAAAATCAAGGCATTTTATGCAAAACAAAATATTCCATGCCTAGTGAAATTCCACTCATTCCCCAGAACTTAAGGTCCATTGGCTCTGCTCTTCCAGGGGAAGATGTTCTCTCTCTCCTCTATGCCACCTCAGCAGTACCAAGACAGCTGCTATGCTAAAGTGTCCTCTCCAATACCCTCCATCCCCTTCAATTTCATATGAAAGACTGACTTTTCAGAGGGAGCACTAACCCCTCCCCAGCCAGCGGGCAGCCTGGCTTTCTGCAGATCCTGTTGAAACACAAAAGACAGATTACATGTCACCTAAGATTAAATATGAGCCTTCTACGCAGAAATCCAAGGATTCTAGAGCACCGTGAGCAGCCTCTCACCCATAGGAGCCGCACCCTTCAAGGCACTGTGTGGCTGGGATGGTAAATGTGTGGATTGGCATGGAGGGCAGTCTGGTAACCCAGAGAGCTCAGCCCCCTATAAGGGGGAGTCTGCCTGCACCCCACTGACTACTGCCATGTAGATCCTATGTGGCCAGACCTTCCAAGACAAACTGGAAATCTGGAGCTTGTTAGAACATTTCTCAACTCTTAAAATTTAACATCCAAAATGTATGTTACAGGCAAGTATGAAAAGGTCACAATGAAAGCCATTACTCTATGTGATCAATCCACATTAGCCAAAAAAAAAAAAAACCCAGTAACTTCTCTATCATTTTAAAAGTCAATGATTAATTTAGAAGTAAAATAATGTATCAATTGATCCAACCTCTTTTAAGGACTGATTTCTTTTTTCTTTGTTTTGTTTTTTGTTTGTTTTTGAAGAGGGCTTTCTCTCTGTAGCTCGGGCTGACTTCAACCTCCAAGAAATCCTCCCTCTGCAGCCTCCAAAGTGCTGGCATTGCAGGCATGTGCCACGGTGTTGGGCTATGACCGCTAATTTTTATGTGCTTAATTATTACAACTATCCATAAATGAAATTCCTGAAATAAATAAATAGATAAACAAACAAGTGAAAATCACCAAGGCACCAAGACCCACAGGAAAACTCAAGAAATGTCACATGTCACACAGTCTCTGACATGTCGTCTTCATTCTCCAGGGCAACTGACAAATGGAAATCAGACCCTTGTCACTTTCAAATATATTAGACCTTTTCCTGGAGGGTGAGTAACTGAGCGGGCTAAAAACAAGAACTGATTCATAGAACTTCTCAGATGGTGGAGGGTCCTATTTCATGGATAGTGGATAATGGCAACAAGAGAGACAAGAAGAAGATGTTTTCCCATGTGTAATAATATTAAACCAAGCTCCCTTTGATTATTACCATATAGTCCCATCGACTGTTTACAAACACCTAACTTGTGAGTTCATCACATGACCAATAGATAGACGTCCCAGGGGACAATATTCCAGGTTCATCTGTGGAGTCTCTGTTACCAGTTGCCTCATGAGTCACACTCCTTGGAACAGAATCTTGACGGCCAATGTCCAGATGATCTTTTCATCACATGGCCCTCGGAACCCAGTCAAAGCCAGGAGCCAACTGAAAAGAGGAAAGGGGCCTTGGACTCAGTTTCTGATCTGCCACAACCCTGCCAGCTGTCCCTGGAGCACAGTTTATTCTCAGAGGTCTCCAGTGGTATTCATGGTAGTTTTAGGATCTTGGCAGCTAGCTTCAGACATTTCTCCCTGTGCATATCACATAGGAGGGGAAAGGGACTCATGGTACAGTCCATTCAGACATCCAGGAAGGAAGTGGCACACGATCAGATTTTCCTGACAAGCAGAGACTGTAAGGTGCAGCCTTGCTACACGTAACACACTGAGCCATGTGCCTGTTGCCATGGAAACCCCATAATGCAGGGTGAGCAAACGAAGCCTGAATAAATGCTCACTGAGGTTTGTTGCTTTCAGTCCCTTTCAGCACTGAGCTGAGTCCAGCTGGAGCCAGAATTAGTGATGGGTAAAGAGCTCAAAAGGCTGCTGGTCCCCTTCCAGGGTACCTCCAATTTATGTAAAGCCGCTTGGGCTTGGAAGACTTGAGTGGTCAAACTGTCCCGTGAGAGTCCCTGCTCTTCTCTTTCTCTCATCTTGGGCCACAAACTAACATCTTGTTCTGTGATGGAGGAGTGGTGTGGAAGCTAATCAAAGCAGCTTTTAAAAGACTTTTAGAGAGGAAAAAAGAGTGTTTTGGGTATAAACCAGAGCACAATTTTGCCCCCAGCCTGTTTCCCCTTCTTACTTAAATACACACAGATTGAGTCAGGTTCTATGGCAACAAGGTTGGAATAAGAAAAACCTTTAAACAAAGCTATTAAACATGATTTTTCTGCTCCAGAGAGAAGTAGTAGCCATGGGATAAACATAAATCCAGAATGCCCCAAAGTTCTATTCTAAAGACTTCACAGTAATTAGAGAAAATAAAAACATGTTGCTGTTCTGAAATCTTTTCTACAGATGTGTCCAATGAGGTTACCCAGAGCCCACTTGTGTAGCTAAACTGTGCTTCTAAGTACCAAGCATAAAATAAACAAATACAGATGTGACAGAGTCCATTTATAGGAGATAAGAAGTCTTCATACAGCGCATACAGTTACCTACCGTACAGGGCAGACAATGTGACAGGTCCACTGAGCTCAGAGAAAAGTGAATTTGCAAATTTTTATTTGCTTCAAAATTTTAATAACTTCTTATATCCCCTCCTGAAATATCATTAGGTGAATTCATCTGGCCCAGCTGAATACGGATTTTAAAAAGATGTACCAAGGAAAGGTAGCATTCTAAGAAAGTCACAACCGTATCCCTTTTCCCAAGGTGTGTTCTACATCCTAAATTCATATGACAGGGGAAAGGAAATAGTTTTCACTATTCTCAGTTAGAACCGAGGGTGAGGGGCTGCTACGTTTTACAATTATATTCATTTCCCAAGACTTGCTACTTGAGCACTTGGTGATAAAATGGAAGGAAGTATAAAATTTAAGTCAATGTGTATACATATGATTCCCCGTAGCTCTTAGCTCGAAGAGCACTGGATTACAAGTCAGGGAGGAAGCAGGGCAGCGTCATCACTTTGAGATCACGGACAGGAGAGTGGTTGAGAGATAGAAGCACTGCTGTGAAAAGTACGCAGCTTTGTCACACCTACCACATCTAGCACATGTGTCCCAGAGCAGGGCAACATCTTTTACAAGCTTGTCCCTCTTTTTTCCAAGAAGATTAAAATGACAAACTCATTGGTCCACTTATCATTAAAAATGCTGATGAAATAATAAAGTATCTACTTATTTAATTTCTCAACCAAGTTACTGTGTATATTTAAATGTATAAGCTGTATGTCATCATTTTTTTTTCAACACTTAATTTTTACCAACCTACTTTACAAACTCCTGACACTGGAATCAGCCATCATAAGTCATATGACAGTTTTCCAGGCCCCCGATCATCTTTGCATTTATGATTTGTTTGAGGTCTCATTCCTTTTTTAATCCTCAAGCCACAAGTACAGATCTGCCTAGCAACACGACCTCCTGTTTTTCTTATCCATCCTATAGACATGTATATTCTTGAATTTTACAATGCAAACCCTCAGCAATAATTCCACATACAATGACACATTTTGCCTCCTGCTTTATCATTTGTTCAGATGGCCTTAAGTGATTATTTTGCATTCATATTTGTTATGAAAAATAAAGTAATTGGCCAACTATAGTGGCTTATGCCTACAGTTCTATCGATGAGGCTGAGGCAGGAGGATCACTTAATCCCAGGAGTCTGAGACCAGTCTGTGACCCATAATAAGATTCTATCACAAAAAAATAAATAAAATAGGAATAAACAATCAAGAGATTGCTATTGTATCTGAAAAACTTACTTAGAATATGATTCTGTTTGCCAGCATGGAACTTTTGCAGAAAACAATCTCCCTCTGTATAAGCAAACGAGGCAGTGCCTTATGTACTTTATCAAGTCCTGCCCTGATACCTGAGATAGAACATGTTCTCCATAACTATTGAGTAAATGAATTAATTGAATATCTAATCAAACATCTCATATCAGTTCAACACTCAACTCTTGAATAAGAAATAGAAGGGGAACGTTTTAAATTGTGAATGCAGCCATATCGTTTCCTAAACTGAAGGAGCACATTGCTTTGTCTCTGGTGACATTTCTGCACAGTTTTACTGGGTAGACACACACAATCACATCTCTGGGCTCAGTCTCTTCACCCCTCCTCCCTCAATAGCAGAAACAATTAGTCCCAAGCCAGCCCAACACTGAGTAGTCACGGTAAATGGTCCAGGAGAGCCGATGCCAAGAATGTGGTTTTAGAGTTCCTGGTCTCACGGACAGCTCCCCTAAGGACAACCAACCTTTGTCTCAGTGCATTGCTGATTACAACCCTGCTTTCCAGCCCACAAAGCTCCCAGGAGTTCAGTCGTCTCCTCCACTTTAAGAGTGGCACTTGGATGCCAGCATTTTCTTGGCTTTGGCTTTGCACTACTATATAATGATCTCGAGTTTTTGCGGAGAGAATTAACACACACAGGATGTAAGATAAGAAAGGAGGTGAGGGGCATTTCTGAAAACCTAGGTCATGACTGCCGTGATTATTGCAATTTTAGCATCAGAAAAGCCATCCCGGGATCTCTTCACTGGGATGCAGAGGGTAGGCTCAGAGTTAAAAAGCAGGTCCTGCTCTGGCCAGCTAAGTGATAAGCTATGATCCTCTCCCAGCTCCCAGAGATGCTCTGTCACTGGGATGTCCACCAGGGGACAGAACTTCGAGGGCTCACCAAACCCATCTGTGCATATTCTCAGCTCCTCCCACCCTCTTTGAACCTCTTTTCTGGTCCAGGACCTGACCCTGAGAAATGTCCAATAGATTCCTTTTCTTGTCTCTTTTGTGTAATTAGCTAATTCATGGCTTGTTTGTACCATTTTCACGGCCATTTTATTAGGAAGGCCTCATCAAATCTTTGGAGTAAGTTGCACAAGGATGAGAGGGTCTATTTGACAAACGTAGCAATTAATTTCTCAGAATCCGCTCCGAGCACTCAGGATATGCCCATCTTGTCAGGATGGCTGATACCAGGCTTCGGCCTCTGCCTCCTGCCCTTGCTTCTCTTTTCTTGCCTCCACCATTCATTCTATGACAAGTTAGGTAGAACTATTTGTGGTTCCTTGAAACTATCGCTACCACTACACAGCGTATTTTGACCCATACATTCTCTCCTTCCCAGGATGACTTTGTACCATCGTCTGACTCATAGACACGCCTTGTCAATTGTCATGACAACTTCAAGGTAAAAATCAGCTGCTCTCTCCTGAGGCAAGCAGCACTCTGTCTCTTTCTAGGCTCGTGAAGAGCCCCTGGTATCTGCAGACATCATGGCAACCATCTCCTGTCAGAATGTTTTTCTGTTCATGTTCCAGCTTTTCTGCATTGGACTGTGTCTTCAAATCCTATAATACCAAATGCAGATGATGATGAACTTAAATCACCTTGATTAAAACAAAATAGGGAAAGGACATATTGGCTCAATAATTCCACACCATGCTTAGGACATAACTGAATCCAGGGTCTCAAATCACACCACCAGGTTTCAGTCTCTTATAGCTTCCAAACTCTGTTTTCTTCTCTGTGGGTTTTGTTCTCAAGAATCCTTCTGCCCAGACAACCCCTACATAGAACAAGTAACTGTTAAATGGGTGGAAATAAAGTGGGCCTTGTTGTGAAAGACTTTAGCAAGCAGAAACTTAGGACCATGTTAAGGACTAGAGATTCTATAAATGCATCAGGAAGACCTCAGGGGTTAAACACAAGAAATGGTTTTATGCTAAGATATCTACTTTTTTTTATTTAAAGAGAAAAAAACAGAAAAAAGGTACAATATTACAGAATTTCAAGAAAAGAAGATAAACAGTAAGAAATCACTAGTTGATAAATTACATATTGTTCTTTTAGAAAGTTTTTCAAGTTACAAAATTAAAGCACACAAAGTGGACACTCAAGCAGTGAGAGTACAAACAGATCTGTTCAACAATACAACAAGAACCTAGAAATATGGTTATCAATCCCACACACCTAAACATACATGCAGCTATATCTTTTATAGTGTTTCCTATTTCTTCTTTTTTACAATAGCAATTATACTTTTTTTAAAATTTTATTTAAAGAGAAGAAAAAAAAGCAAAACTGAAAAAAGGGTAGCAACAATACCGAATTCTAAAAGAAAGAAAGAAAAAAAAGGAAAATAAGAAAAAGCCCCACTAAGAAATCAGTAATTTATAAATTACATACTATCATCCTGTTCAAGTTACAAAGTTAAAGGGTACATAGTAAACATTCAAACAGTCAGACGACAAACAGTTCAGCTCAAAGATCCAACAAAGATTCAGCAATATGGTCATCTATTTTACACACTCAAACATACATGCACTTATGTCCCTTAGAGCACTTTCTTTACCTCTCTTTTTTACAATAGCAATTACACATTTTGGTTTTATTACACTTGTAGTTCTTATTTACTTTTTACATTAGAGACACAATATGATATCTATAAATATGATTCTTATTTATTTCACTAATGAGGATAGTCTCAAGTTGTCTCCATTTACCGATGAAGGCCTCAAGATCATCCTTTTTATAGCTGAGTAATATTCCCTTATATAAAAATGCCACATCTTTTTCATCCACTCTGCAGTTGATGGGCATATTGGTTGCTTCTATGATTTATCTATTACAACTAGTGCTTCTATGAACATGGGTGCATGTATATTACTGTGATATGAACTTTTCAATTCTTTGGGGAAAATAACCAGGAGAGGGATAGCTGGATTGAATGGGGCTTCCAATCCTAGTCTTCTGAGAATTCTCCGTATGGATTTCCATAATGGTTGCACCAGTCTACATTCCCACCAACAGTGGAGCAGTGTTCCTTTCTCCCCGCAGCCTCGCCAGCATTTGTTATCAGTTGATTTCTTGATGGCAGCTATTCTTTCTGGAGTGAGGTGGAATCTCAATGTTGTTTTAATTTGCATTTCTCGAATGACCAGTGATGGTGAACATTTCTTCATGTATTTATTTGCCATTTGTGTATCTTTCTCTGAGAACTGTGTGTTCATCTCAGATGCCCATTTTTGGAGAGGGTCTTTGAATTTGGGGGGCTTGATGTTTTTCAATTCTTTATGTATTCTGGACACAAGTCCTTTGTTTGAGGGGTTGCTGGCTAAAATTCTTTCCCACTCTGTTGGTTTTCTTTTCACTCTGTTGGTGATTTCCTTTGAAGTACAGAGACTTTTCATTAATATGAGATCCCATTTGTTGATTCTTTGAAGTGTTTCCCATGCAGTTTCATGAATTCTCTGCCTACCCCTATGTCTCCAAGACTTCTACCTACCTTGTCTTCCAGTAGATTTAGTGGTTCTATTTTAATATTGAGGTCTTTGATCCATTTAGACTTTAGTTTTGTGCATGGCAATAAGCTTGGATCTAGTTTCAGTTTTTGGCATGTAGAGAGCCAATTTTTCCAACACCATTTATTAAAGAGACTATCCTTCTTCCAGTGGACATATTTAGCCCCTTTGTCAAATATCAGGTGGCTGAGTGTCTTTGTAGTTGTGCTTGCATCTTCTAATCTGTTCCATTGATCCTCAGGTCTATTTCTTTGCCAGTACCAACCTGATTTTATCACTGTGGCTTTGTAGTACTGTTTCAAGTCAGGAATTGAGATGCCTCCTGCCTTGCTTTTGTTGCCTAGAATTGCCTTTGCTATTCTAGGTTTCTTCTGTTTCCAAATGAATTTTAGAAGTGTTTTATCTAGATCTGTGAGGTATGTCAATGGTATTTTGATTGGGATTGCATTAAATCTGTATAACAGTTTTGGGAGTATGGCCATTTTCAAATGTTGGTTCTTCCTAACCAAGAGCAAGGAATGTCCTTCCATTTTCTAATATCCTCTTCAATCTCCTTTTTCAGTGTAGCATAATTTTCAGCAAATAGGTCTTTTACATTTTTAGTTAGGTTGATTCCTAAGTATTTCATTTTTTTACATGTCATTGTAAAGGGCGATATTTCCATAATTTCTCTCTCAGTGAGTTTTTTGTTTGTGTACAGGAATACGGTTGATTTTTGAGCATTGACTTTATATCCAGCTACACTGCTGAGCTTGTTTATTACCTATAGTAGTCTTTTAATGGAGATTTTTGGGTCTTCTATATAGAGTATCATGTCATCTGCAAATAGTGATAATTTAACTTCTTCCTTTCCTATCTTTACTCCTTTTATTTCTCTCTCTTGTCTGATTGCCCTGGCTAGTGCTTCCAGAACTATACTGAAAAGGAGTGGTGAAAGTGGACATCCTTGTCTTGTTCCTGATTTTAAAGTGAAAGCTTTCAGTTTTTTTCCATTTAGTATAATGTTGGCTGTTGGTTTGTCATAGACGGTCTTTATAAGGTTGAGATAGATGCCATGTATTCCGAGTTTCTGAAGGGTTTTTACCATGAATATGTGTTGGACTTTGTCAAAAAAATTTTCTGCATCTATTGAGATAACCATGTGGTTTTTGTTTTTGGCTCTGTTGATGTGGTGTATTACATTTATTGATTTGCATATGTTAAACCATCCCTGCATTCCTGGAATGAACCCCACTTGGTCATGATGTATAATCTTCTAGATGATTTGCTGCATTCTATTTGCCAGTGTTTTGTTGAGAATCTTTGCATCAGTGTTCATTAGTGAGATTGGTCTATAGTTCTCTTTTTTGGTTGGATCTTTCTCTGGTTTTGGTATCAGAGTAATACTTGCCTGTAGGAATGGTTTAGGGAGGATTGCTTTCTTCTCAATTTTATTGAAGAGTTTAAGGAGTATTGGCATCAAATCTTCTCTAAATTTCTTGTAGAATTCAGCTGGGAATCCATCCAGACCTGGAGTTTTCTTTGTTGGTAAGTTTTTAATTACATTTTCAATTTCAATAGCTGATATTGGGTTGCTCAAAATTGCTATATCTTCTTGGTTGAGTTTTGGTAGTTCATATGTTTCTAGAAATCTGTCCATTTCCTCTGTGCTTTCCACTCTATGTGAGTAGAGATTTTCAAATTAGGTATTCATGAGTTTTTGAATTTCTATGGGATCTGTAGTAATTTCTCCCTTTTCAGTTCTTATTGCATGAATTTGGGTTTTTTTCTTTCTTTCTCTTGATAAGATTAGCTAGGGGTTTCTGAATTTTGTTTATTCTCTCAAAAAACCAACTATTTGATTCACTAATTCTTTGTATTGTTTTTTTAGTTTCAATTGCATTGATTTCTGGTCTAATCTTTACAATTTCCTCTCCTCTTTGAGCTTTGGGTTTAGCTTGTTCTTCTTTTTCTACATGCTTGAGATGGAGCATTAGGTTGTTTATTTGTGCTCATTCTGTTTTCTTGATATGACAATTTATTACTATATAAGACTGCTTTCATTGCATCCCACAGATTACAGTATGTTGTTTCTATATTTTCATTGAATTGTAGGTATTGTTTTATTTCTTCTTTAATTTCATCTGTAGCTCGCTGGTTGTTCAAAAGGCTGTTATTTAATTTCCATGTATTTATGCAGGTTTTACAATTTCTTTTGCCATTAATTTCCAATTTTAGTGCACTATGGTCAGCTATTATGCATGGTATGATTTCAATACCTTTATATTTACCTAAGAATGTTTTATGGGATAATATATGGCCTATTTTGGAGAATGTCCCATGTACAGCTGAGAATAATGTGTATTCTGATGTGGTTGGGTGGAGCACTCTGTAAACATCTATTAAGTCCAGTTGCTCAAAGGTATGATTCAGTTCTGTTATTTCTTTGCTGACTTTTTGTCTAGTTGATCTATCTCTTTGTGACAATGGGCTGTTAAAATCTCCTGTTATAATTGTGTTCTTTGTGTATTTGTTTTTTCATGTCCATTAGTATCTGTCTTATATAGTTGGGTGCTCCTGTATTTGGTGTATATATATTTATAATTGTTAGTTCTTCCTCTTGAAATTTTCCACTAACAAGTATGTAGTGACCTTCTCTATCTCTTTTAATCACTTTAGGTTTGAAGTTCACATTGTCTGCAAATAGAATACTTACCCCTCTTTTTTTTCTGGGTTCTTGTTGCATGGAATACTGTTTTCCATCCTTTGACTTTTAATCTATGTGTTTCCTTTTGGGTCAGATGTGTTTCTTGTATACAGCATATCATGGGGTCCTGTTACTTGATCCATTCTGTCAATCTATTTCTTTTTATAGGTGAATTGAGGCCAATTATATTTATGGATATCACTGATATGTACTGGCTCGACTTTGCCGTGTTATATTCCAGTTGTTTCTATCTGCTTTTCCTCTTATTTAATTGCTTATCCTACCTGGTGATTTCTTTCTGTTGTTGTTTTTGGAATTGTGGTCATTTTTATCTCTGTCTAAAATGTCTTTCAGTACTTTTTCTAGGGTTGGTTTGGTGGACCTGAATTTCTTCAGTTGTTCTTTGTCATGGAAGTATCTTGTTTCTCCATTAAATTTGAATGAAAGTTTTGCTGGGTACATCAGTCTGGGTTGAAGGTTGTTTTCTTTCAGGGCTTGAAATATCTTATTTCAAGCTCTTCTTGACTTGAGGGTTTCTGCTGAAAAGTCTGCCATTTCTAATGGGTTTTCCTTGATAGGTGAGTTGTGTCTTTTCTCTGATAGCTTTTAGTATTCTGTTTTTATGCTGTATGTCTGAGGCCTTAATTATTATGTGTCTGGGTGTGGATTTATGTTGATTGTGACTGGTGTCTATATGCCTCACTTATCTGCATATCAGATTCTTTCCCCATGTTTGGGAAATTTTCTGTTATTATTTCTGTAAATACTTATGTATGTCATTTGCCTGGACTCCTGTATCTTCACTAATGCCCATTATTCTTATATTGTTGCTTTTGGCATCATCATGAAGCTTCTAGATTGTCATTTCTTGCCTCTTTCTTATTTTTAAAAGTTCTATCCTTTCCTGATCACTAACTGTGATCCTGTCCTTAAGGTCCA
>PVLA01006009.1:12087-26713 GCA_004027455.1 Hydrochoerus hydrochaeris
ATGTCTCTTTGAGTTTGTTTCATGAATTCTGCTTGTTTTCTATATTGTTCATTCAAAGTTTCAATCAGTTTCCCATGCTCATGTACTTTTTTCTCTAGTTCTTCTTTAGCTGCATTCAACAACTCCTTTACTAAAGTTGTTATTTCTATCTTTACATGGGAGAGTACTTCTAATTTGATTTCCTCTATAGCCTGATGCAATTTTTTTTTTTAATTTCACTCACTATCTTTTCAGAGATTCCCGGTGTGTTACTTTTGGGGTCCTCTATTTCAATGTCTCCTATACTTGCTTCTGGTATTTGAGACTGCATTTTGCTTTTTCATTTTGTCATTTTCACTCTTCCTGATGTTTTCTATGTGTAGGAGGGGATCACACACACTGTTTTCAGACTCACCAAAACCTTACAGTTAGTTAGAGGGGGTTTTGCTACTAGCCCTATTTATCCACTGTACACCTCTATTTTAGGGGCATACTCACCACACTGATTCAGTTAATCCACTGTAGTCCAAGGTTTGCTGCCTGGGAGCAAAGTTCCAAAGTTTTTCACACTGACTGGAGCCTGCTGAGGTCTTCTGGTGTTCCAGGTGGGAGGGTGGGCCCAGCAGAAGCAGTCCAGGGCAGTTTTCAGTCTTGGGTGGGCCTCTTCGATGTTCCAGGTGGTAGGGCGGGCCCTCAGGGGAGGTTCCAGGCAGTTTACCCTGCTGCAGGCTTCAGCTAAGTTCCTTGTGGCAGGGCTACTTTTGTTTTAATTGGGTAAAAATGAATGGAAGAAACCAGCATGGAAAGAGGTCAGCATCTAGGTGGCTGTTACCATAAGTTAGGACTCAGGGGTGGTGAACCGAACTATGGTGATTACAGTGAAGATGGAAAGAAGTGGACAGAGATAGGACATGTTTTTGAATTAAAAATTAGGTACTTTTACCATGATCTAGATGGAGAATGTGGTCATGGAAGGGATGATTCATATATTTTCAACCTGGCCAACAAGGTTCTGCAGAAAAGATAGATTTGTGGGAAAGGGATCATAAAGAGGAAGGGGCATGAGTTCAGAAAGCAAGGTCAACAATTCCATTTGGGTGACTGATTATTTATGAGCCATTTAGGTGATGTTAGTTTTATTTTTGTATGGATTTGCCTTCACCAACTGCTGCAAATCTGGGAAGGATAGTTAATAGCTAATCAGAGAAGAAATGGATGTGGGAACGTTGACCAATATAGACAATGAAGTTGACAAACACAGCCTACCTGTGAAGTACTGAATTGAAGACTTAGTGTGAAAGAGATCAGAGCTTAAAATAAAGTGATTTGGCTCTATTACCAATTCTGCTGGGCTCCAGCTGTATGTGACTTCAGCCTCTTCAATTATACAAGGAAATAATCCCACAGCTCTCATTTTCAGGGTTTTGGTGAAGATCTGCATATTAAAATGTGTTGTAAGCTATAGGGAAATATATATGGTATCTGTAAATCAGAGTTACAATCATTTATATGCAGACAGCCATCAGCACAAAAATGATCCACATGAAAAAAAAAAATGGGTGCATTCTTTCTTCAGACCCTAGAACTTTGAAACAATCCCAAAAGCAGCCTCAGTCTTTTTGTGTCAGTGAAACCCTTTGCTAACTCTGTTTCTAATCTTCTCCACCCATACCTAGTCAGTTGCTTACAGTTTGTCCTTTGTGACTGGTATTCAAATGCATTTCTTACCCTTTATGTCCTTGCTTCCAGGGATAAATTTATTCCATTTGGCTAAAGAAATAGGCCAGATGATATCTGACGTGACTGTCTTCCCCTCAGCCACCAGGGAACTAAGAGATGATTTGAAGTAATTTGCCAACTAAAAGCTGAAGACTGAAAAAATTATCTACGAACTGGACATTGTAGGTTTTAGGGCTATATATTTTTTTTAGCAGCAAAGCCTGGGAATGCCCAGGAAGGGGATGAGATCATCTGTCTGGTCTGTAAGCAGCATGTTCTGCAGGTCTTCTCATTCCACATTACGTCATGCTGGAAGGAGAAAGCGTCTGGACTTCCTTATGCAATCTGCAGGGGTGCAAAGGGAGGCAGACACTGGCTTGCTGCAGAATCCTGATTCCTAATTCTGCTCATACACAAGCACACACATCATGAATTCTGCAGCAGTTACAGAATCCCCACATTGTGCTTGTGCTTTCCGATGTTAAGATAATCTTCTACGTTCATTCATTTATCCATTCATTTACTGATGTTTATTTCGAGTGCTTCCTATGTGGAAGGTATAATTGTAGGTGCTGGGGATAGGGAGATAGACAATACACAGTCTCTCCCTTTGTGAAGCTAACAGTCAACTGCAGGGGGTGGACAATCAGCAAAACAACATGTAATATACGATGCAAGGTCAGATAGATGCTCCAATGTAAAAATTAACAAAGATAAAATGCAGAAGCATAAGATCGTATTTTGATCAAGTTTTCAAGGAAGGGCCCATGTAGACAAAGCTGCCATTTGGACAAAGGACAGGATAAATGGAAGGATTTAACAGCAAATGCCTGGCAGAAAGAAATCTCCAGGCAAAAAAAGTAAGTGCAAAGGTCTTGAGACCAGAAAACGTTTTAGGTTAAAGGCTGTCATTTTTCACACCTTTTAGCTTGCAGCATACCTAAAATGCTTTATTAATGCCCCCAAAATTCCTTCCATCATACAGGTAAGAAAGTTGTCCATCCAAGAAGATAGCAATTCACATTCTCTGTAAACAAGTCCTCATGCACCTTCCACAGATTAAACTTCATTCCTTTCTGTATTTATTTAATTCTCACATATGCTTTCTGTTAGGCATTCTTCCTACAGAAGAAAAATCAAACCAATTGTTACATGATATATGTTATTAGGAAAGAAAAGGAAGAGGAAAGAATTCTCTCACTTCCTCTTTGGTTTACATAATAACATTGAATTGCTACATTTGGAGAGGAAAAAATTCTAAGGCAGGCTGTCTAGCTATATCCTTGGTCATGTGCAGCGCCCCAGCCAGTTGAGAGTTGTCCCATGGCAACACGGAGGATGTCACAAAGCCATCATTCTTTTTTCAGACCAGCTGGATGCTGACATGCGCATTTGCATTCAATGCAGAATTTGCTCCAAACAGATTTGTCACAGTCTTTTATCTCAGGTCTTCAGGATCATGAATAGACCTTATTACTCAAGCAATTATTCAAAACCTTACTCAAAGGGTGCTTTTGCACACAGACATAGGGTAAGTCATTAAACACATTCATTTCACTGGTAATCAGGACCCAGTTTCATGAAATTTATATATTGAAGTTCTGCTTAGTTCCTTTGAAAATAGTGGCAAATGATGAGGGAAAGGAAAAGAGAATTAAACATGAAGGAAATAGGAAAAGAGTTAACACGAATTGTGTGTCAGATGCGTTTATTCCTCATCCTAACCTCTCAGGTTAGATCACGGTATCTATATTTAAACACAAGCAGCATGAAGCTCTATGAAGACTCCAGAAGAGCTAAAATCTAAACTCACTGGGGAATGCCTTGCTAGGATTCAAATCCAGGTGCAGTTTGTCTACATTAATCCATCCACCATACCCTCAGTTTTCTCTCCATAAAGGTAGATATTTTCAGCAAGTGTTTGATTTCTGGAGTCCGGATTCTGTTCATTTTTTTTTTCATCATTAACGTATCAAGAAAATGAATTTTTTTGCTTGGCACCTCCAAATTTCTAGCCATTCCAAATTTAAGCAGAGAATTCAGATTAAACTGAGAATGATATTCCTTTAAAGAAGTCCTTCCAAACAATTCTGGCTTCAAATTTCTGGCTCCCATTTAAGGTTGCTTAACAGGAATCATAGAATAGATATAAATAGCACTGGGTAATTCTCAAGGCTCCTTGGTGAGTGACCACTGGTGCAGCCTGAGGTTTGGATGACACTATCACAAGAATTATTGGAACCAACTGAAACTATGCTCCTTATAACAGTGGTTTCTTTACAGAGGAAGTAGAATTATTCTCACCAAAAGGGGTTTGGAGATACTTTCCTTAGTCACGTAATTTCCCACGTTGTGATTATTTGCTTGCATGGTTGGGACACGTCTGCAGAGCTGGCTTATGCCAGCATGTTGGTGCCCTGGTATATTTTACAGAGTAGCTCAGTTATCTACTGGCACAAAACCACTCCAGAACTTAGTGGCTTAAAGCCCAACCATTTATTTAGCTCACAGTTTTGTGGGTCTGCAATGTCAGGCAGGCTGAACTGAGTAGCTCTTCTGGTTTCATCTGGGCTCCTCCTGACAATGAAGTTGGATGTGTTCAGCTAGGCAATTCTGCCTCCAAGGCTGTGGTCCACATGTGTCTTTCTCTTCCTTCAGCACTCTGACCTGGTCTGTTCCCGTAGCTTAAAGGGTTGTAGGAGCAAGAAGGAGAAACAGAAAAAAGCAAAATCTCTGACAGCCAGGACTGAAAACTGGCTTATTGTCATTTCTGTCACATTTAGTTGAACACTTTGAGATCTAGAGTCCAGATTAAAGTCATGGTAAAACAGATCCCCCGCTGGATGAAATGAGCTGCATGTGGGTTTCAGTGTATGTGGAAGGAGTAAAAAATCGGGGCCTCTTTTTTTCAATCTATACGGGAGAATTTTCAATAAATGAGTGTATGAATAGCATGCAAAATTATAGTATATGACATATTTTGTTACTAAAATTAAGGGCTTTCATCAATAGCTTACTTTCCCCCTGGATAAAGGAAATAAAGTTCACCAATATCTTAAAATATGGACAGTCCATTTTCTATGCACTGTGTCCAAATGTGATTGAACTTCATGGTTTGAATTCGGCTTGTCCCTTTTAGGAAGGAGCATTTCCTGACCCCCAAATCTGATTGTCTTCATAGACTTATCTCCACTTTACCCTAAGAGCCAGCAGAATGGTTTGGTAAAAGAAGAGACATTTTAAAGTTAGACAGATTGGTTTTCAAATTCTGGTTCACACATATTCTAGTTATATGACCTGTGCTGTCTCACTCACAGGTCTGGGTTTGTGTCTTTATCTGTAAAGTGGGAATTATTAAAGTGCCTGTTGTCACTATTAAATGAGATGTGCATACACAGTAGTTCAGTGCTTGACTGTGCATAAATAGCCATAAATATCTATTCCTTCCACATTTCTCTTTCCCTAGCCTCTGCATTGCTAGAGGGCACTTTCCCATAAATTTGTGGCAGGAACATGTATTTTAAATATTGATATGAAAAGCTGTTCTTAGTATTACTCAAAATCAATAATAAACATGGTATATAAATTTTATTTGAATACTTGAGCAAATTAAGACTCTTAACTGGAAAGCAACTTGAACAAGAAATTTCCATTAAAAGAAACCTAAATGTGAACTAGTATCAGGTAGTTATCAACTAACAAAACATGAGCTTCAAAACTGTTCCAACTGAAGAACTTTATTTTAAGCTGTAGTATATACCTATCCCTATAGCTGGAGAGATATTGTGAGAAAAAAAACACAGAGAATCAAATATGGTGTAGATATACCCAGAGTTGGACTTGTCATTGCAGTGTCCTTCAGGTGTTGAATTCTGTCTTCTGATACCTGCAATTAAAGAAAAATGCTCTCTTTATTTCCATTCTGAGCACTTTATTCCTGAAAATAAAACTGGCTGACATCAATTTCACCTCTGTTTTATGCAGTGTTCCATCTCCCAGCTGTGCCTCCGTTATATCGCTACTCCGATCCGTACTAACTTTCCCTTCTTGTCTAGCATCCCAGAAGATTCCAGCATGATTTGCTCATTATTTAGCTAAATCTTGATGGAAGGGGAACCGCCACAGTCCTTGGTGGTGCTTCCTGCCAAGTTGAGCTCCAGCTTTCACACAGCTGTGTAATTGTGGTAGGTCACTCTTGCATGCTACTAAAATTCTCCGACATAAGTAAAAACCCATCTCCCTAACTATGATTACCATAGACACTGCATATATCAAGTCCTATCCTTTCCCCACAATGGGTTCATCAAGGAGTTAGAAGCTACAAGGAGCAATCCAGTTTTAAAGTCATTCATGTAGATACCTACCAAGAGCGGAGACTCTTCAGTTTCACAGCAGTCAGCACAGTGCAGTGGTTCCCAGCACAGGGTCAGAACCCAGGCCACACTGATTCACACCGCACCTCTCCCACTGGTCAGCTATGTGACCTTGAATAATCACTATATTTGTTTGAACCTCAATTTCTTCCCTTGTGCAATGCAGATGATGATACTATCCTTCTTGAAAGTTTGCTGGAGGATTGAATGAGTTAACCTCACTATTTCAAAGATTCAGTTATGTACACAATGGTGCTTTGTGTTATTAAATATGCAGTTTCAAATAATCAGTTACCATATGATCTTGAGCAGGTCAACATACAAATTTGCATCTAATTTTACAAATCTATAAAATGGAAATAATACCATTTGCCTTGAGAAGTGATTATAAGATCCAAGGTATATAAAATATTCAGCATACCAGTAGCTGCTACTGAGAGCAGTAACAATTGTCATTCTCATGAAATAATCAGAATAGTAATTATTTGGGGAAGTGTGGGGTTGTTCAATATAAAATTATGTTTGAAAACTAATTTTCATGAATCTGCCATGCATAGAGACAGGAATTAGAAGTGAAGGCATTGAAGTTAACAATGACTGAATTTGAATTATTAGGTTTACTACTCAGCAGCAGCAAGACAATGAAAGAATGCCTTCTCTTTCTTACTCTTTCTTCTTTGGAAAGGCTGGAAAAATACCACCTACCTTGCAAGGTTGCTGTAGGATTGAATGGGATATTATGTAAAAGCACTTGGCACATAGCTGGAGCTCAATAAATGGTGGCTATACTAAATCAAAGGTCTAAAACAGGAAAATGACCCGTAATTTTTATTAATATGAAGTGAATTAGAAGGAAAAACTGTGATTTATTCTTGCAAGTTTGGCTCTGACTAACTTAGTGGAGATGGAAAATGGAAGAGAATTGAGGGTTAGTGGAAGTAAGTACACAGAGTGTGCGAGGAGTTTTGCTGAGGTTAGCTGTAAGGAATTTGTGGTTTGATTCAAAAGGCTAGACTTTTATGAGGTTTGAGAGCCTTTTTCAAAAGGAAAACCAGATGTGTGAATGGAAAGCTCGTGCAAACAGTGCTATCTTCTGCAATGCTGCTTTGAGTCTAATGCTGTTATACTGAGTAAGCACTCAGTTGATTCTATACTGCTTTTAAAGACCCATTTTGTCATCTTGTGCTTTGAATGATCTCAAATGAGTTGTTAGGCCAGCATTTGTAAGCAATAATCCCCACAGCCAGTAGCAGAGGAATTATTTCCATATAGCCCAGAAAACAGTGGTACTTTCCATTTCGAAACCCTGCTTTAAATCTTTGAAAAAGACCATGGTTTCTTTCCCTTGAATCCAGGATCTCTAGATCTAAGGTTATCTCAACAGAGCTAACTGGGAAGAACTAACTGGATATCTCCTAAAGTCTCTTAGTCACCTTTCAGGCCCTGGAGGAGGAAAAAGCTCCTGATTCTATAAACAAAATTGAGTTTCTAGTGTGCTTGTCAGAATTAACTTGTAGATCTCATAAGAAGCTTTTGTATTAAAGGAGAAAACCTCATTGCAAGACCAACAATATACGTGCATATAGATTAGGTTCTTGCAGTGAAATATGGTGCCCAACGTTTTCCATACACAAACCAAGTAAATTATTATAATTAATGAGGCATTGTCTCTATTCCACAGAGGAGGAGAGGGAAGCCCACGGAGATCTAGTGACTGGCTCAGATCTGGAGTTGAACTTCTCAGTCTGTGTCCGTGTCTTCAGACCAGTGTTTGTCTATGTGTGGAGTGCTTCACAGCAGCAGTTTGGGACAGAATTTGAAGTGGCTCATGAAAATATATATTTCCACTTTAATGGGTATTTGAATGGTATGTGTAATAAAACATCCAGGAACATAGAGCTGTAGTTTTATGCAACTAATTGCTTAGGATGGGTTAGCTCAACCCGAGTCTATGTAATTAAGATAAACAGAATTTGAACTATTGACAACACAGATACGGAAAAATTTAAGAATGAGAATGGCAAGGACTGAGTAAGCAATGAATATATGCTGAATTACCAGAAGTAAATTCTTTAAAGCAATGCCTGGAGGTATACATGGACAAGTATAATCAAAAGCCAAGGCTAAATTTTTCTACCTTCAAGTTTATCGTTCTGCTACTGCCTAAGAGATGCATTCAACAAGAATAACGTGACCCTTTCACCTGTCTTATTTGAAAGTGAACAGTGTAAGGAACAGATGAGGGCATGGCGTGGTAATGAGTATATTAACTGGGAAATCAGACAACATGAAATTAGATCCATAGTTGAAGTTTTAAATTCACATTTTGGATAATGTTTTAAGGAGATTTAGTCAATGGTCGGAGGGTTCCAAACAGAAATACAGTGGGAGCATGTAGGGATGAAATCTGCTTAGCTTATGGTGGTGGGGGATTAGAGGAGGGTAACAGTGCCAAAAAGGATGGGCCAAACTATTAGATATTACACCCAAGGTCAAGTCTCCATTCCTCACCCAGGTGCACCCGGAAGTGTGCCCCAGCAAGCCCTTGGGGAGCTCCCACAGCAAATCATGTTGACATAATAGGACTCAGCCATCACACTAGCTCATACAGTGGCCCATGAGTGTCAAAAACAGAGATTTGTTCCCCCAACTTTCCTTGTAGTTAAGTCGGACATGTGGTGAAGGTTTGAGGGGTAGGTTAAAATCAGAAGTATCTTAAGTAAGTTCTGGGAGCCTTCTTTGAAAGAACACTGGAGCTTGTCTTTAACTCCTTTATGTATTATTTCTTGCTGCTTGCTGCAGTGACTCTAGGTTTAGAAAATGAGTTTGAATTCTTATATATGGATGGTTGAAAATATCTAGATTTTCTGAATAGAGGCACAATAGCAGTGCTGAATTATAACAGTTTTCTTTTACATGAAAAATAAAAATGCTTCTACCATTTTTTCTATGTCCTTGGGAAATACCATTTCTAAGTATCAGGTTTTCTCTCCTCTAAAATGAAAAGTGAGAAATATTTACTTCATATGATGGTAGAATTACTTGATGGGAAAATTTACATAGAACATCTACACTGATGTCATATACCTTGAGTAAATGGTATTAATCATCACTATATTCTAGGAAAGTTCATGTGGCTTTAAAAAGTTACCCCTAAAACCCTAAGATTCCAGACTTAAGAAATACAGAAACCTATCAGAAAACTAGTGGTGCCATTGGCCTTACGCAGTGGGGTGAGTACGGGTCTGGGTGCGCTGTTTTTTGACGGTCGCTAACCCTAATGCACAGGATTGCTATGACAGCCTGACAAAGTCACTCCCACCTCCAAAGCCCACTACCTCATTTGCACAGGGTTGAAAGTGCTCAGAAGATGTCAGCGGACCAGTTTTGAGTAGAATTTTCTTTGGCCTACGTCAGCATTCTTACCCCGTCCGGCCACACAAGTTTCGCTGAGATGGCCGTTCCGATGCGCTTTCCTACACCCACACGCCCTGCTTCACTCACCCTTTTATGGGAAGCAGAATGACTTCGTTACACCTTCAGACTGGAGCCTGATGATGCATGTTTGTGCGAAGTTGGTGATTGGTTTCAGATGGCCCCACAGTCTGGCATCTGGGGACATCTGTTTACACGTAGCGCGGGGACAGGCTTTCCACAGTAAGGAGCCAGCGTGCTGCTGGCTGAACAGGGCTAGGCCCTGCTTGGCTGCAGAAGTGGACTTCAGTTTGTACTCTGGATTCACAAGTCAGGAAGAATAACTCAGACATGAATGATCTGAGGTAAAATTCAGCACTCTGATGACTCTGCATATAGATAAATTGCCTATGGATATAGAGCAGAGTTAGCCAGGAAAGAACCTATCATACTAATGAAGATGATTAAGGAAGATTTTGAAGGGTTCTCTGTTCCCAGAAAGAAGTCCAAGCCTCGGGAATACTAATCCACACAGACAGAGGCAGCTGTCTGGGAAAGAGCCTTGGCATGTGTCTCACACTTATGATGGGAAGAGGCTCCCTCTCTCCATGACACTGCTCTGAAGAATGGGGATCTCACTCCAATGCAGAAAACAATGTGCCAATAGAAAGGTACACTCATCTGGGAAGTATTTGACCAGCCCTAATTCCCCGGTCTTTCATTCCCACTGTATATCCCTGGACAAATTATGCCACTTCTATCAGCAGCATCTACCTCTTCCAAGAAAGATGCCACATGGGACCAACTAACATGTTCCATGCAAATGTTTTGTCTAATGTGAAATATTATCTGTATGTTGGGAGCTGTTGTCATTATGCAGAGATCTCAAGATGACAGAGATAGAAGCAAATATATTTAATTACACAAATTATTCTACATATCCCTCGAGAGTTGGATGTCCACATTTCCACATCAATAGTTTATCTCCAAGGATAAGTGACCATATCCTGGCAGAAAAGCCAGCTTTCTTCTCTGGGAGCTGTAGGGGTCATAAAATCCTGCCAAAGTCCTACTCTGTCCCATCATGGGACAGATCTTGGTCAGTTTTCTCTCCTCTGCAGCAAAGGGAACAAATGTTCTTTTTTCTTTCATGAAAATCAAATATTTGGAGTCTTCAGTAGAGAAAAACCTCTAATGCCAAGTTATAGGGGGCTATTTTATAAGCTTGTTCCTGAATAAGGAGTAATAAAGATGAAACACAAGAGGACCCAGAATAGGTTAACATGTAGTGGCAAAGGGCTCTTGTTTCCCTTCAACAAAGAGCCCCAAGTAACTGGTACACCTGGCTCTCTTCACTCAGGCAGGGGCATAAGCAGTCCGTAAACCAGCATTCATCTGTCTCCTACCATCCATGGTGTTTGATGTTTGTCTGGGTAAACAACAGGATCTCAGCTGTTTTTATTTTTCCCTGTGGTGTGTTAGCACGCACTCACACTGCCTTTCCCAGAAAAGGCCAGTTAGGCTTTAATCTTCTTATCTGGTGTCCCATACCAAGTAGTCCTGGGTTTATGTCCTGCTTTGCTATTCTTTATCTGTTATCTTGGGCGTGTTTGGTAAACTCAGTCAACTTCAGTGTGAGTGACGCAGGGAGAAGAGAACAAGGGTTAAATGATGTGCACAGCTGAGAGCAAGTCCTCAGCACACACTAACTACTGCATTAACCCCTTGCCATATGGTTGTTAGTGACTTGACTTTGTCATACTAACAGTCCTCATATTTAACACATAGGGTTCGGAAAATAGTCAAATGAGCTCCAACTCTGCTTGATCAGATCATCAGCATGTCAACTCCTTATGCATTTATAGAGGGTCTCCTCTGCCCACATCATTAGACACTTCTGAGGACCTAACACTGAAGAGTCCCTGTCAAGAGTGAGAAAAGACATCTGACAGTGGCTGTGTTTCCAGAGTAACTGTTGTATGATAGCTTGGAAGTATAATGGAGACATTTTCATTTCTGAAGATTTGTTTTCCTTTTCTTTTAAAAGTATAAAGTTTCATATTGCTTGATTGCTCTAGTAAAGGTCCACATTTGCACTTTGAGAACCAACATACTTAGATGCCAGTGACTTTCCTGCACTGCATAAACTATAATCACTTACTCTAGCTTTGCTCCTCTGCAGTACTCACTGAAAAACAGTGTCATATGATAACAGTTATTCTGTAGGAGCCCAATGCAACACGAGTATTTTAGTCTGACTCTTTAATTTGTGCCCACAGATTCTTCAGTGTCAAATCCAGGCTTCCCTTAACTCTGTCCTGAATACTTTTGAGACCTACTATAGGTCACTCTCCCACTTTACTCACTTCTCCTACTTGACTGAATATTCAGTCTAGACTCAGTTCTGCCAATTTCTTGTGACTTCCTGAGTAAATCTTGCCCCGCCATCCCTCAGGAGATGCACAGACACATACAATTTCTTCCTCCTGAAAAACTTCTTCCCACCTTCTCTGCCTGAAAAACTGCCCATACTCTTCTTCGCTGAGATGAGCATAATGATTAGTATTTATGGGACGCCCATCCCCAAGCACCCTAATATGCCTTGGGATCATTTCTTCTCATTTCAAATCATCTGATCTTTACCACCGTCTTGCACTGATACCACCTTTGTTTTTGACACTGCTGTTTTTTGTAATCCCCTATTTCCTTGTCCGTAAATGGACTGTGAGCTGATTAAGAACAGAAGTCATGCCTTGTTCGTTCATCTTCATGTCATTTTGAGTGTTCCATAAATGCTTCCTGGATGAATGGACAAAAGCATCATAGACAAATGCGTGAGCAGTTTTCAGGGCCTTAGACAAAGGCACATCATTTTTCTTCTCTGAATCATACTTGTAAAAGACTCAATAAATCTCCCAGTTTTCTTTGTACCCTTTGAAATTAAGAAATCTCAAATGTTTGAAATTAATCTGTGAATTGTCAAATTTAATAATGATTACTTTTCTCCTCTTGAGAGCCATTTAAAACTCAGTTATACCATTGTTTTCATTCATTTTTAGATATTTCAAAGACATGACAAGGAGTCTTTCCCACTCCCCTTACATTGTAATATGTAACCATAATCATGTATGGAGTTCTGTTTTTGTTTAGTTCTTTTCAAGCAACAGAAATTGTGCTGGAAAAGGGGGAAGAGGAAGAGGAAGGGGCTGAGAGAGGGGAGAGGAGGAAGGCATGGCTGGCTAGATCATCAGCCTTTTATGGTGACATTGCAATTGCCTAGATTTCAAGGTAACTAAACTTCAACTTTCTATTTTGCCTATGAATTCTCACTGCGTTTTGTTGGTCTTCACTATGTCTTACTCTTTTGTGAATGTCTTCTCTTAACCAAGCCAAAGAAACATTCTGAAAAGGCCATCATACTCTATCCAGGTGTAACTGACTCCTAGTGTGTAGACACTTAAGACTCATGTCTGAAACATATGAACTTTCATCTGACTGGCATCTTTCTTTCCTTAAGCACTGCCTCTGTCACTTTAGAACCCAGAGAAACTTTAGTCACCTGAAATCTCCAGATTGTCCTTGCTTACATGACTTAGGCTGAGCTTTCCTTGATTTATGTGGTTTGTGAAAGTATTTGGTCAAATACATGTAACACACACCATACCCCCCCACACACACAGAAGCCTGTGAAGCCTGTCTCAAATGGCCCTTTGACAGCATTTGCATTTTCCTGTATTTCACAAAATCATATTCATCAAGCTCTCTTTTCTGTATCACACAGAACACATGGCTACTTCCTCATCTTATTTTTCTCTCTGCCAAAGAGGATTCCTCAGTATAAACCATCTCACCTAAAATAAAATTATAGTTCTGGTCTAGTTTGCTTTTGTTTGCAGAATTGCACTTATGAGCTATCCACAAAGCTAGAGGCTTTGTCATTTATGTTTACTATCACATCTCCCAACCTAGAATAGCTGGTACATGCTAGCTGATGGACAGATGGGTGAATGGACAGATGGATGAGTATATGAACAGACAGATACAAACAGACAAACAGATGGATATCTTCCTCACCTCACTTCACTTTCTGACCTCTGCTATTCTCAGCAATCTCATCCCTTATTATTCTCCCAGTATCTAAAGTCCCACTGGGCTGCTTTTCACATGTGGAATAGTCCATATCACGCCATCCCAGAGCTCTACCTGGAATGGTCTCATTCCACGTTTTACCCGGAAACTCAGCAGATAGAAAGTAAGATTTTTCCTTCCTTTCTGTCAAAAGATCTGCATTCCCCTCACTAGCCTCTTCCTCATCATCACTTTGCTGTCATTTTACAGAATCATATTACTGTTGGTGGCTTCTGCCCAGTGGACCATAAGCACTGGAGCAGGAGCAGTGTGTGCCTTGCTCAAATTTTTTGGATCCTAAGGACCTGGAATCATGTCTGGAGTTCAATATAAAAGAAGTATCTGTTGGATTAATAAACAGATATGAAGATGATCATAACTTCTAGAGTTACTAAAAACTTAAGCAAAGTCCTGTTAGCAATAAGAAGCTTCAGAAGAGGCATCCATGAGAAGTAAATTTCTCAGCAATGAGAATGACCAGCACATGTTACATTATAAATTGCCAATCAATGTTGCCTGCTCTAAATATATTATTCTTGTTATTGTCATCTGTTCACTAGTATCTCTGGTTTCATTTGCCTAGTCAAGGATTCATATACAAGGCTGGGGATTTAGCTCAGCAGCATAAGTACCTGCCTGGCAAGTGCACAATCATGAGTTCGATTCCCCAGTACAAAAAAAAAGAATTCATATACAAAATCCAAATTTTTGTATTGAAAATGAAACTCTCAAATTTTGGCTATTTACAGTGTTTGATTGTTAATAATAAAAGCCATTTTTCTTGAACATTCTGTAGACCCCAGACACTGGCCCTGGTACATGAGCCTGTCCTCTGCTCTTGGTGGCTTCGCACTCTCTCCGTGGAGCTGCTTGGCTTTGATGAGTCATCGGGCCTCACATCTGGCAGAACAATCCATGTGCTGACACCAGAAAGTGACAAGGAGCCTGCAGCATGCCAGGAAAGACCTGTGAATGTGACGCCAGGAGGATAGGAAAGTCTTCAAGAGAAGGTC